>WYDI02024252.1:0-62977 GCA_009867235.2 Psittacus erithacus
TCAGATACTGGAAGGCTGCTATGAGGTCTCCACACAGCCTTCTCTTCTCCAGGCTGAACAGCCCCAACCTTCTCAGCCTATCTTAATATGGGAGGTGCTCCAGTCCCCTGATCAAATCATGATTATCTGAATATTTATTAATAGTACCCCCACAAAACAGATGAATGCACTATATGCTGAAATGGTCATGATTTCTTCCTATTCTGCCCTGGAAGATGCTTGTCTTTCAGTCCATTGCCAATAAGCCTGAAAAATATACAATGGAAATATGCAAAGACTATACAGATGAAAGTACTACTGAGGCATAATATTTTGCATTAGCTTACAGAATACTGAATAACAAACAAGCGAATACATACAGAGGTTGACCTCTGAACATATGGGAAGCCCCAGTGAGTACTGATCACACACTGTGAGCTGAAGTATTAGAATAGGTTAAACAAGATAGGCCAATTTATAGACTTTATTAAAACTACCCATTGTAATGCATTTTAAGCATTGGTTTTCAGTGTACCAAGAAGCAATCACTGGCTACAGAATTTTCCAATGCAAGAACTAAATATCATTTTGAAAGTACACAGATTAATTTCTGTAAAATATCTGAAGTGACAAGCAATGTTATGGATTCTTACACATCAGGACTCAAAAATGAGTGATTTTTATGAGTGTTAGTCAAATAAATGTATCCCAAACTGAGATGTCACATTCTTACTTCTGGATGCAACAACTTGGTTAACTCTACTACCAACCTACAAAGATAACTGCTTCTGAAGAATTTCATACAAAGCAAACAGTACCTATATATATTTTTTTTTTTAAAGCCAAGTTAAGAAAACTAATGGCAGGACTCAGCTTTGAGCTATACTATTGAAAATGTTCTCACTACTTAAGCATCTCTACAGGAAACAGTAACACTAGCAGTCCTCTCCCATGTGGATTAGAGAGAAAAACACCCTTCTGCACTAATGCAAGCAGTAGAGAAGAAAGTTGCAAAGAAATCTTTTTCCTTTAGGAACAAAACAAGAAGTCCTAGGTTACAGCTCTAGTAATTTATTCTAATGCTTGATCTTATTTTTGTTCACTTAACTAAATCCAATGTTGGAGCAGTACAATACCTACTGAGCTGTAAGCTCAGTCTGAATTAAAGAAGAAACAAAACAACACGTAGGAGAAAATAAAGACTACGATCAAATTTTTCCTCACCTTTCTTTTTAATGATCAATTTCATTTGGAAATAACTCTTGCTGCTCTCCATTGAACTACTGCAGTCTGATTCACCTTTTTATAACATGAATGTTTTCATTCAGCATGTAACACACTGCATCCCAAGGTGCTACCAGCTCTCTAAAGTTTTTCACATGCATGCACTCTTAGAGTAACTTGAAGGATATTGAAGTTGATACAGTATGGCTTCTCCTTTCTGCTACTAGATACAGAAAATCTCACATTTAAGTGCATTTACACTGTCTGCATGAGCTAAATTATTCTATTTCCACCTCCAAGAAAACTCTAGAAGCCATTTAGCAAAAACTAAAAACATACTTTATTTGCAGCCATTTATACTAACTAGGCTATGTGGGATCAATACATAGCCCCTGAAGCCAAAAAGGGCTTAAATTTCACTAACAGCACTCACAGCTTTTTAACTTACACAGTGAATGACACTGATTCAGTTTAGTATTATTTTAAAGTGTGACACAGGCTCAAATATTTTACTACATCAGCCGCCTTCATCAAAGTAAGACTATTCTTGAGATGATGCAAGCTTTACAATAGACATTATATAAAGCAACATCTTCATCCAGTCTTGCTTCAAGCATCCTACGACTCTGCTCAATACCGATGCCTTGTAAGTTCACTCTTCATTCCATTTACCTTTGTAAATCACCAACATGCAAACTTCATTCCAAGTCTTCCAGAAGTTACTGTGTGGAAACACTCCGTGTTAAAACATCAGTGAATCAGCCAGCCTATGACCACTATCTGATAAACTACTGTTCATTTAGATCAACCCATTTTAAAAGGCTTTTGAATGAGAATGCTAAGGAGTTTTTTAAAGCATAAAATAAGCTGTTTTGACTACCCATTCAGCTGCATTTTGAAATCCTCCACTGTATATAAAACAGCTACACTGCACTTTCACTCTGATATCATCACCCTGCACATGAAAGAGGATGCAAAGAATATGGTTTTAATAATTTTTACAGATTTGATTCTTACAGCGCCTTAGGAACAGATACGAGATATCCTAAAACTACCTTTTATATGAGGTTTTTAAGCCCACACCCCCCCCCAAAAAAAAAGCCCCAAACCAACCACACTTTAAAAGATGCCATTAGAAGTAGAGCTAATATTAACAACTTTTTTGCTAACAGAAAAGGCACTTAAGAGACAGAGGGCTGCTCAGCTTTTAAACAAAACCGGCTCTAATACAATTCTGCTGACTGTAAATATTTGCCTTGACTCACATGTACTTCATAGCTGAATTATAATACTTTGTTCTAGTTACATATAACCCTCATAGTGAGTTTCCTCACAAAGAGACACATAATTATGTAAACAGGCTCTCACTTGCTTTGAAGAAAAAGCAGGGACAACCACAGGAAGCCTATTAGAGCCTCTGCTCTCCACTTCTTTCAGCACTCTAATGCAAAAGAAGCCTTTACAAATATCAGCATTGCAGATGAAGCTCCCTCATGTAAGCATACAAACCACTAGTTTTGGGCACAGATCCCTACCTTATGGAGCACATGACACAAAAATTCCAATTTTAAAGTCAACTGTAGCCAAGAACAGGACAAGGTGTCAGAAAAACAATGGCTCTTCAGCCTCAGGATATCCAAGGACTTCGGACGGATCATTTTGTTAATGTACATGACAAACTTAGTAATACTATGTCCAAAAGTAGTGAGTTCTTGGCAACTGGTAACATGCCAGAGATTGTGAATGCCTTAAAAAATGTGTGTAACTGATAACAAGTACAATTCTTACTTACACCATCAGCAGTGGTCATATAGGTCAAGTTGATGTGAAGACCTCATGATTTCTGCAGTCAGAAGTCAATTAGGTAGGAACTGAGGATCACAGAACCAGAGCTGTGAGGAATCTTGACAGATCCTCTAGTCACTGACCTTGCTCCAAGGCAGAATCATCAGTCATTAAACAGCCTGCAGTTACTGCCTTGCTTGTTTGTCAATACTTCCATTGGTGGAGATTCACCACACTGCCACCACCAGCAGCCTACCAGCACTGCAAGGTGTAGGCTGTGCATACATTTCTCTACTACTATGGAACAGTCTCGCTCTCTCCAATATCTGTGCTCTTATGTCCATTTTTCTTTTTTTTTTTAAAACTTAACAGAACAATACTTTTTTGTGAAAGCTTTTGTGATTTATTTTTTTTTTGTGACTACTGAGCTGAAGCAGTTTTCAGCACAGCGACACAACCACCACCACAAGTGGCAGCAGGATATGATCAGCAGAGAGGTATGGTTTTGTGAGAAGAGACCTGTGAAATTAACTTGGCTTTTCACCTGCATCTTTACATAACGCGGCCTAGGTCACAACCACCAAAGGCATCTTCATTAGTGTAACGAAGTCTTAATCCCAGGGCAACAGAAAGAGGAGATGCATAAAAGCTGCATTTCCACCAGCAGTTTTCACAAGAAAGGAATTGCTACTCGGCACTGAGAGATGAGGAACAGAATAACTCCAGAAATACTAATTTTAGAGAAAAAAGACACCAAAGCAAAAATAAAAAAAGCTCAAAATGATGCCATGAAGCTTGAAGGTTCATCTGAACCTAAATCACCACCTCAACAGATAATGTTTAGAATGGAAGGTAGCATCAGGACAACAAAGTATTAGCCTGCTGCATTATTTGGCAGCCCTTCTCTAAGAAACAAACCCCCACCTGCAAAAAAACTCAACTCCCATCTCATGTCCATGCTGTTATCCTAATGGTTTCCCACTGTAACAGACCAAGCTGAAAAGGTGCCCACACTGGAAGGCAAGCTGGAGATTAGAAATGGAGTAGATCATAATATTTTCTGGGTTTGGACACAATCTTGCCAATAACTACTTTATAAAAAGATGCCACAAGCTAGGAAGATCAAAATCATTTTCTGTATCACTAAGCACACCAGGTCTCTCTTCTGGAGAAGAGATGATACACAACACATTTTTCCACAGTTAAGTGACACCTTGTGCCAAAACAATTCATATAATGATTATTGATAGACCTACAGCTTTATTAGAACGATCAAACCAACTCTGTGTCAGAAATACTAGTTTTCAGTTTTAAAACGAATTTGTTCCTTGCAGTATCAACTGACCAAGGGAAATATAACAGATTCCTAGCCTTCTGTAAACTGCAGTTTCACTATCCTAAAAAAAGACTTTGATTCCTTTATTGGTAAACACTTAAAATTTAGGGAAAAGAGTTATAACACCCAAATCTCACATGACAATTTGGCATAGGGGTTTTTTTGAGCTTAAATTTATGCCTTTTTTTTTTTGTTCCTCCACGCTGTTAGAAACAAAACATAAGATGACTTATCTGGCATATCAAAGTCCAGCTTATCACCCAAAACACAACAAATAATACTATTGACAGCTTCATATCTGTCACTGCACTAACTTTTCTAGAGCCGCTCTTTTTCTAGGCCTCAGACTAGAAATCTTCCTTCATGTCTGCAGGAGCTACTGCAGGCATGCTGCATCCCCTCAGGCTTAAGAATGCTTTGGGTTTTAGTCTCTCTTTAACAAATGGTGTTGCACAGGCACACTGATAGGAAGGAGTTGCCATTTCCTTTCCAAAAAAGGGGTTGATCCTTGATGATGAGATTTCTTCTCTCTCCTGCATGTCATAAAAGTAACTGGCTGCTTGCTCCCTTTTCCTCATACAAAAGCACACATAGTGAATCTAGAAACCTCCCCAAAGGTGCAGTTCTTCCTGTACTGTAAAACTGTATTTTTTATGTATATATATATATACACACACACGCATATTGTATTGAATCCTGGGTTTGTGTGATTTGGCAAAACAGGCAACCCTGCAATATTATTTATAGCTAATCAAGAACAATGCCCAGCTACTAAGGATCTTCTATCTTTTCAAAATTATTTATAATAGAAACTGAAAAATATAAATCATCAGATACAGAAATAGTCATCTGCAGACAACTTACCAGTCACTCAGATAACAGAGAATAAAAAACAAACAAACAAACAAATCCAAAACTACCAAAAAACCAACCAAAACACAAGTTAAATATTTCTCATACCAGTTTCCACCATTCATCAGCCCTTTCCACTTCACAATACCAGAACTTCTCCAACAGGGGAACTCTTTTTTGATGGACACCTTAAGACTAGAAACCAGAAAACATTAAAAGAAAAAAAAAAAATGCTGTCATTACTAAACCTAATCACATCTGCCTACTAACCTAGACCTAGACTGTAGTGAAACCCGATGACCAAGTTTGTTCTCTGAAATCATTCAGCAGCTTTACTGCCCCAGACACGAACAAGAAAAAGCCTTCTTTACCCAAGTTCAGTGTCAGGTCCATGGAGCAGTGCATACCTCCAAAGGTGGTTTAGAGAATCAGTCTAAAGCCATTTTGGGATAGCACTAGGTTCAATACTGCTCTGTCTAATCCTAACCAGACAGTAATTAAAGAGATTTGGTGTCATGCAAGCACAACATATATTTGCACAAATACATCTTTCATGCATAATCTTAGCACATAAAGTTATAAATTAAGAAATTAAAGCTTTCATTAAAACCATACCCTCACCCATATGGGAAGGCTTCCTTATACTATCTAATGACGGATTTTAGAGCGCAATACTCTCAGGCAAGTACTAACACATTTTGTCTGTATAGGAGATGTTCTGTCAAGCAGATATTTGCAGTCCTACAGTTAAAGGATGGCCAGTACTTTAGGAGTAACATTATAATAAGACACTAATTCAAACAACCTCTTGAGCAAGTGCCTGAATTCAAGGCTAACCCTAAGGAAAAAACAGACATATAAAGGCAGTTCTTCATTAAATCAGATCACAGAATCAAAGAGTAGATGATCCTGGAAGTAATCTCTGGAGGTCATCTAGTTCAACCCTTTTCTCAAAGCAAGGCCAGCTAGAGTATTTGGCTAAGTACGCCAGCCATGAAGACATGCTTTCCAGGACACAAAATAACAGATGTACTTTCCTAGTATTAAAGTAAAATTGTACTTACTATACGCACAAGCCTCTTTATTCCTAAATACTCAAACACAAGGAGCTTCTTGCTTATCTTCTACTTAAACAGTAAGTTAATTGTTTAACTAATAACATTATCTGACATGTATCTGAGTAACTCCAAGAAAAGCTGAAAGCAACAGGGTGATTTTTCACCCTGCACTCCTGCAACTGCTCTCACAACACTCAGCATACCAGGATAAAAGTATTCCATTTGGAGGGTGCTCTTCTGCTAAGCTCCATGCAGGATCAAATATTAGCATCATGGGTCATCTATAAATTTGTAATACCATGCATTTAAAGAATTGTTTGGGATACTTGTGAGCTATGCAAAACCATCCTGCCTGTTTTCTTTTTAAGTCTCAAAACAAAAGTAACACACACACAAACATTTCAAATTATATCAGTGATACGCAAATTACTTATAAGCCCATCAGTTCAAGTTTTCCAGATTTGCCAGCCAATAATGGACACAAAAATCATTTTTACAAATCCTTTTGCATTTAATGTAGATACTAGCCTATATAAAATCCTTTTCCTTAGCTGACAGACTGGGATCTAAGAGAAGCTACCAGTTAATAGACATCTTATCATCTTAGTGGGTTTCACAGTTATCAAAGCAGCAGTCTTACTTTCTGTTAAACGTTAAAAGAACAGTGCCTGGAGGAATTTCAAAAGGAATGTCAAATTTCACGGATGTCCATGTTGGTGTTCATGGCCCTAGAAACAACTTATAACCCCGACAAATTTTTACTAGCTTTCACTGCCACACAACCTACCAGTATGCTTCGCAGAACTCATATTTCAAATGATGGAATGGGTAAGAGTTCATCAGCTGTTCTACATGCCATTTCAAATGTGCTCCAAATAAATAGATAGATAAGTAAATAATTGAATAAATGAAAGCCACAGCAACAGTTAAACAGTATCCCTAATAGATTACTATAGGAAAGGTGAAAATTAACTGTATAAAGGTTTTTGAGGTGCACCTACCTAGAGATAGACCTTTAGCTTTTTTGGGAAGAAGTACACTACCATATTACAGCTCCAGACTTAAGCACTTTATGCCTTAAGACTCTGGAGAACAATCAACTGGAAGTTAGAAAATCATTTTGTTAAGTGACAATAATAATTTACTGTTTTTGTTGAAGGACTTGGACAGTTAAGTTGCAGATCCGATTTTAAAACCTCTGTATTCATTTTGGAGCAAAGGAGTAACTGAAGCACCTAACGAGAAACTAGCTCTGAAGTGAATTTGACTTTAAATATTAAACTCTCAGTAATAACTAGATAGTCAATAATTTGATTCAGCGAACATTTTTGACGTAATAGCACAAGTCAGAGCTTTAACAGGCAACCACAACGCACAGGAAGACAAAGCTTTGTTCTGATGACTGGAAATTAGTACTGTCTTCTCTACGCTCTGCCATCCACCAGATGAAAGAAGAGAGGAAATATGTCACAAGCTTGAAAGAGACAACTGTTGACTGTGTAACAAACCACTGAATGCCATCTCTTTCAGGGTACCAGAAAGTAGTCCGTAGACTTGCAAAACAGTTAAAGAACTTACTCATATGTTTATTTCATGGAATGTTTTTCTTTCCAATTCCACCTCTATAAGCCAGAGGCTTTAGGCTGTTTACTGCAGAATTCAGAAAGGACTGCCGAGCGATAACTTTTGCCTGCAACAGAACCTAAACCACTCACTAGCTCAGTGGCCTTAAAATGTAGCTGATGTGCAGCTCATGGAAAAACTCATAAGGAAGGCCTCAAGGTACCACAAAGCAGGGAGGGAAAGACTACTTAGCTTTGGAAGTTACGTCAAAGAATGGTGAGACTTCTGGGTGGTCCTGGTAACCACTTCCGTGAAAGTCTGTAGTTCCTTCAGTATTCCTCTATGCCTTATGTGTTACTAAGTGGCAATGAAGACTGTGACATTTCTAGCCTCTACTATAAAATCCACCAGAAAGGGGCTTCAATTACAATTCAGATTACTGGAAGCCAGCAGCACTTCAGATTAACTGCTACTAGATGAATGTTGTCTCATTGAATCAGAAGTCCCACCAAGATGACTTTGAAAGGAAAATTTACTTTGAGCTGAGGACTTAATCATCTTCCTGCCATTTAAGAGGCAAGAGCAACTGACAGAAAACTTCAATTACTGATCTTGTGTTCTGAAGAGCTTTCTGATTATGTTCATAGGCACAAGAGCAGCAGTATTTGTTCTTAAATTGCCAAGTGAACAAGCACATCAACAATTAGTATGGACCTCTTCATTCTCTGCTAGCTCTAATGTAGAGTAGAAGGGGAAAAAAAAGTCTAGAAAACTGAAGGACAATACAAGTACTAAACTATTTTTAGGCAAGGCTATTTTTGGCCTGCCACTGAAGGAACTTGGTATATCATGGCACTAAAATACCTGTTTTCCCCCTGAACTTCAGAAATTCTGTTTTCCGGCATTGCTACTAAAAAAGTAATGGTTTCAAAAAGTAAAATTTCTGCAGTCCTAACAGAGGTGCCCAAGGCCAGCATTTCCTGAGAACGTAAAGGAGAAACTCTCATTCTGTAGCAAGGAAGACATACAGAACACCATTTCTTAAGAAACAAAACCCACATACAGGTTGTTGCATTTATATTCTTAACATCCAGGACCATGTTTGCATATCCATCTGTATAGTTTATTACAATTCTTAAGTCCCCTTTCTAGGCCACCGGCCTAGAAATGACAAGACAGTCAGCCATACTTCCCAGCCATTTTCTTCCTGTATGGAGATGTTCAAAGGACTTTGCATTTCTTTCCAACCAAGCAGCAGTCAGATATTTTAAAATAGGGATATTTCATACCTACCAGTAGTATTTCACCCAATTTCAACAAGATTCCTATACTTGTTTCCAAACCCCGTATGAATCTGTTCTAATATCTGAACATACCGTTTTCTTTCCCACTAAGTGACAGAAATCTGAAGGGGTTCTTGGGGTCTAAAGGGTCTCTTCTGAAAGCTTGCTGGAGAAATAATTTGGGAAGAAAAGAGAAGCAAGAAAGGCGTAAACCAGAAGTTGAGCTACAGGACAAAGCAGCAGCAGAACTCTAACAATCCCCATGCCATTACAGAAAAGAATCAACTTCCCCTGGGGGACCAAAATCTAACGCTGTGAAAAGAAAACTGTTCTGCTCATTAACTTTGCAGGGGAGACTTAAAACAAAACACTAGCGCATTTACTCCTGCTCTTTCTGAGGGAAAGGTCTAATTTTGCAATTGGAATTCCAAAGGTTCCCGTACTCTAAGGGCTTCAGTGGCCATTTCACAAATTATAAAGTGTCCAAAGCACCAGTGAATTCCTACCACTTTGTTAGAGAGAACAACAGAAGAAGTTCTCTAATCTATAATCTAAAACTGCCAACACCATGAGGGAATTCTAAAGCTTTCAGAAAGGTATTTGGGAGTAGATGATGATGCCACTTAAGTTTTAGCCAAGGAGAATCCTCTTTTCTCACTATAACCCAGGCAGTTTAGCATCATTTACATCTCCAGTCTGAAAAGCCTTGGCATTAGAATTCCTTCCATTTGAGGATAACTTGTACTGAAGTGAGGACAAGCATTAATAGTTTACCTTTTAAGATTTTCCAAATCCAGTCATTTATCTGCAGCTATAGATTAACCATATAATTTACTTGGGCAGCCAGAAGGCATTAAGAACAGAAAAAGCCCATTGGGATTTTCATTACCGGGCACAGAACAAGTAACAGCAGAAAGCAGGACAACTGAAAGAATATGAAGTCCTACAAAATTTAAGAACAGGTAGATTCTAGATTTGGAAGCTGAAGATCTGTCACCTTTAAAACAGGAACCACAAGAATCAAAACCAGCTGCAAGAATCCCTTAGGGTACGTTAATGAAAAAATAAAATTCCCTTAAACTCTGCATAATGAACAAATGTCCACTTTGATCTTTTCCTCTCATGTGAAGTCTTCTCTTTAGCTGTCTATATTTGGTCAAAACAGAAGATAATTCAGCAGGTTTTGTAGAGGGGGTTTCCCCAGAGCTAATCCCTAGAGAGCTTTAAGGACAAGCCTTAACACAAACTCAATATGTAAATAAGAAGATATTCTCTGCAAAATAAGACACATTTTCAACAAGCAAGAAGCTTTCTGAAGCAGGACAGTTTGGGACTTAGTTGCCATTTAAGCAAATGGATCATAGGGGATCCCATACTCCTAGCATTAGTACAGTGCTCAATGTTTTCCTTCTCCGTTGCTGCAAATTGTTGAGAGAAAGAAGCCTGGAGGAGAAGAGGTGTGAAATGAAAGCTGGAGTGGGCAATCCAGTAGCTAAAGTTACCCATTAAATCTGTACTACTGGAATCAGGACCCAGAAAATGTTAACATCAGCTGAAGCAGTAATTCAGCAATAAAGTATGATCAATGATTTTTAGTCCACTGATGCAGGCGGAAAAGACAAGCAAATTAGCTCAGATGGCTTTCAGTATTTTAAAATTATTTTTTAACATGACCTTACACATTTTCATTTGTGAACTCACCAGGCAATTGGCTAAAGAACAGGATTAAGATACAATCACTTTCATTCATCATTAATATCCATGTCAGAAATCAGATTTCATTCCTGAGCTGAAAAAGTTTAATAAAAATCACCAAGATGACTTTACAGAATTCTATGAAACTCTAAATTAAAAGCATTACTCAGCAGCTTATTCTGTAATACATGAGTTCAACATTTCAAGTCTCTCTTAGTCACATTAAAGAAAGTATGCAGTCAACTACAACCAAAGTTAAAATAAAAAAGTGCCTGTGATCTAAGGATCATTATTCCAGATCTGTTGTGAATCAGTGAAAAGGAGAGTAGCAAAGGACATACCTTGGAACTGCTCCCAAAACAATCAAGTTGGCTTTTTGTTTGTTGTTTCCAATTACAGCATTTTTCATATCTCTGTAAATCCAGAAAGAAAAACAAACCCTGGTAAATTATGCTGAGGTACTGAGGGCTTAAGCTATAGAATTTACTATTTCCATGAAGGCTCATCAAGTATTCTTCCACATGTCCATGCTGCACCTACAGGACTGGGGAGTGCTTTAGGGCAGAGTTTCCACAGCCCACACGTAAATACCCCAGAGCTCTGGGATTCCATTACGTCCCAGCTTACGCAAGTAAGCAAAACCCCAAACTCTCTCACATGCATGCCAGACACTAAGAAGTCTCATTATTGAGGAAAACTAGATATACTGGTTCTTTGTGCCCATATATTCAACTAAACTTCCAAAATAAAAAACCCACTATTGGTTGGGAAATCAAGTGTTGGTAATTTAAAGTATTAACTGAATATTCTACTGGGTGCAGGAAAAAACAAGCTAGAAATGAATAAATTTAAGAAAAAAAGGAGAAGGGCGGGGGGGGAAAGGAAAAGAAACATCTAAAAAAGAACTATCACCAGTATCCAGAGACCAGGTTTTCACTCTCCTCTTCACCATAGGCTTCCTTTAATGAATTTCAGCAGGACACCTACGTATCTGTATGTCAAAATCCCAGGTATAAAGTGAAAACAAAGGCATTTTCCTGTCTTGGTGTTACTGCAAGGTTAAATATATTAAAGACATTCATACTATGGTAAAGGCACAAGGGAAGTATTTTGGGAAGAGGACACTGGCAGGACACACTAAGAAGTCCTGTGAAAATGTGAGATTTGCAACTGGGTTGTTCAGAAAACTGCTACTGTATCCTAAAAACCACCACTGCCTTTTAAAGATTGAACATATATGAACAAACAGAGCAACTTATGACCAGATTCAGAAAAATCAAGATTACACACTTCCAGGAATCCTCCTAGCTGTAGGGGTATTTTTAAGAGCAGAAAACAAAACCAGTCCAAATTTGGATAATTCTTTATCAACAAGTAACAAAGCAAAGTTTATTATCATAGTGTTAGTAGTTGTGAAACTGCTAAGTAAATCACTGGCTAACTATGTCCACCATTCAAGCCATTTAGGAGCTTCAGTGATTGCTTTAAGTTAGTGTATTTTCTTGCCACTATATCACTCTTTCACCTGTTATCTGCAAATCTTAAGAGATTTAGGTAGGCTTTAAGATCTATCCAGCCCTGCATGAACACTACACAGACTTTAGGTACCCACTGAACATGCCAATTCCACTGCAATAAGGAGTTGTCCCAAGTGTTAAACTCACTCCATTAGAGTTACAAAGAACTCTTTAGCCAAGGCAGCCAATATCTAGACTGGCATAAGCAGAACCTTTATAAACCTCAATTAGTAAAAAGTAATTGCCCGTTCCTCCTGAAGTATGTCTCCATGTGACTCACTCTCCCATTGCACAGTTACCCAGCCACAGAAGAGTGCTCTAGGAATCTTAAGCAAATGGAAGCTGTTCAAGTTTGGCTAGTGATCTTGCGGCTCCAACAAGTAAGCAGCATTAAAAGCAGCTGAACACTGCAGTTTTACGTATGTCAATGTAGGCAGAGTCAGGAAGCCACTTGACTCGTCAAGTGAGCCCTTACTTAAGGGGAATCTGCCTATACACCACAGCTTAATGCAGCTGAGCATCAGCATAAAATGTTGGAGCTTCTCTTGTAGCTCCTCCAAGTTTGGTAACTTTATACCACAAGACAGGAGGAGAGGAAAAAGAGCAAGATCAGAAGACAGGCTAAGCTGGAAGCCCAAGAAAGTTTAAGGAATGGACTTGAAACTTTCACTAACCTCAGAAACAGTACCTCAGTGGTTTCTATGCTGAACGCTTGATAGGAAAGTACCCTGGCCATTTTGAAAGGTTTTTAAAATACAAGAGTCAGTCCCAAACAGCAGCAGAAACAATGATCAGGTGTCTCAAAGGAATGGAAACTGTACGAAAAGATATGCTAGGTTCAGGCATTAAAGTGATCAAGCCACTCTAAGACCTTTTAAAAGGCTACTTCTCCCTGTTATCCTTAGACACTAGCTCCCAAAGTCATCAGAAAGGCTGCATCATGCCATGCATTCATGAAGGCATCCTGAGAAGCTAAAGAAAAGGCACTTGTCAAGTACTCTAAAGAACTGACAGACTTTGGTGACATTTTTATAACACAAATCACCTGAGCTGGTCAAACTAAACAACATAACTACCACCAAACTTTGGTGACTCCTGCACCAACTCCACACTTCAAATTTGCCTTACAGAAACAAACCTATTCAATAACAAAGAAGCAGGTGGATATGGAAACCAAGAATATCCTTAAAATGTTATAATCCAATGTAGAATAACAGTAGAGAGTTCCTCCCCCTCACTCCTATTTACTATAAAAAATAATTATGTGATTCCACATTACATTTGAAGGAGATTTCCCTCATCAGGAAGCTAACCTCCTTAAGAATCAAAGAAGTACCAGGTACTGTCCCAGTGCACATGGTCCTTGGTGCACCATGAACCTTGTAAAAACTGAGGAAAAAATCCCTTATTTGAAAACATCATCTCCAACAAGTTTGAGCTTGACTGATTCCAGATCCAAGACAATGTGAAATTAATTCAAGGAGAAAAAGCAGTAAAGATCACTATCTTCTATAAGAGGTAACAAAGAAACCTCAGAAATCTGTAATTCAAAACTGGACACTCATTCTACTTCTAGATGTCATGCACACTGCTCATACTTCCCTGATGGGTGAAAAGGAGTCCTCAACATGAGGAAAAAGGAAACAGTAGCAAAAGGGTAAGAACCTCAAAAGAACAATTAGTCAGTGGTGATTCCAGGCCTAATCTGAGAGAAGGCCATGACCCAGAAATGGGATATACACAGGCTTTCCAATAATCAGCTCCAAGCTTTCAGGTAGGTTATCAATCCTGTCAGACAATAGCACACTGTAAACAGCTTCAGAAGAAAAATGCAGATATCCCTAATGTCTCAGCCTCACAAAGGTGCCTTTCTACAGAGCCAAAAGTCAAACCATGCAGCTTTCATATGACAGAGGTCTTAAGATGCATTTGAGGTTGTTCGTTTTTGTGTTAAATCTTCTAGTTTAGATTCAAACTATATTCATAGAACAAAATAACCTGAATTACAATAACTTTAATGTATAGGTTTAAAATCTGATAGCTGACATTTATGCCTACATTTACTATAATAAAATAAAGTAATTCATATTATTTTTCAAACAGGATAATATAGGCTGCCAACAGTAAAATATGGCAAAGAGATCCTAGGCTAAACACTAAGAAATATTGTTTCCTCTACTGCTGAACCAGCTTTTTCCATCCCTTACTGCTCATGAAAAATAAGAATATTAGTTTCATCAGCTCAATCCTGTCATCACTCAGTTTTAAATTATGAAACCAACTAAAGACTGGAAAAGCAGAACAACATATTTTCTTCCTACAAACTCTAGAGGAGGAGGGTCAGGAAATTATCAGGTGAGGTTTATCAGCTCAAAATCTTCTGGAACATAGTAACCCAGAAGCAATCAGTTCAATTAAATAGCTATATATAAAATGCAATGCATGCTACAAATGTAAGTGTATTAACACAGTAGGAGTGTTTAAAATAAAGTAGTTTAGGAGTACACTAAAATCACCCCACCCTAATTTCCATACAAATGCAGCTCCACAAGAGTTACAAGAGGAACTAATCTGCCAACTGTGTTTTAAATTAGTATGTTTTTATTCTAATGCTTCATGTGTCATTGTTTAAAGCATCAGCTCTAGCTCACTTTAGATAAGCAATATTGAATAGAACAACTTGTGAGTAAAATATGCGTTTTGAGTTTTGTCCTGAGAAAATCAGCATTTGAGCCTGTCCATGTAAGTTATTACTGTCGAAGCAGCTTAAGGTGCTGAACCTTTTTCTAAGCAGAAATCACTGAAGTTCAACTTCTCCATGAAGTTGATCTAGTTTAGGGTTCCTCCTGCCAGAAGGGTCTGCCCAGTACTTAAGCATTCACTTTTCTGACATGGTGTGAGCCAACTTCCAGTGGAGAAAGGACAGACCTCTAAAGCATTTGCGGAAGGCCCAAAACCTGTCCCTCTTCTGTAAAGAGAGCACAAGAAAACAACATGGATACATGGACTCCTCAATGACATTTGTTTTTTACCTACATTTTTAAATACAGTAAATCAAGCACAAATGTAAGAAATTTTAACTTTCTGATAGGAAGCCCTGGAGCCTTCCCATGTCACTTTCTAGCAAAGCAAACCAAAAGAACTTGAAACAAGCTACTGTAACTTACTAAGGAAGCAGCAACAGGAACTACACAGAAAAGCAGGAAATAAACAGCCTGCATGATATTTTCCCATGTCTTTTGAAAATAAAGTAAGTAGCCACATTTAAGAGGTTCCTAGACAGAGAACACCAAACTTGAGATGAACAATCACAGAAGGAAAAGCAGTCCTAGACACTTAAGTCAATGCTTTCACCTTTAGTATGAAATTACATATTCACAAGGGATTCCAAGAACATTATGCACACAGAGGAAGCATCTAAAACAATGCACTGCCAGACCAAAAGATTTATCTACCAGAGGCTGATCAAAATTATGAGCAATAGAATGAACACAAAACATCATTCTGAAAAGCGTTTCAAAAACTCAAAATGCAACTACATAAAAAGCTGAAGTACTGAAAGCTGATACAAGGACACAGCTCAAAAAGAAACTGCCTGCCCCAACCTCAGCAGGGTTTCTAGGTTTCAGTATCACATAAGCCAATAGTACCTGGACAGACTGGACTCGAGTAAGAAGCTAACTGTACAGCTTTGACAATTATGCTCTCTGTAGCTTTTACCTCCTCTTCCTTCTCCCTTCCTCCCACTATCCCATTTTTATGGACAGATGCAAAACAATGAGCAACAGAAATTAATGAGAGATTTTGCATGTTAAAATATGTCCATACTTGTTTTGACAGAATTCATTTCCCAGATGGACAATACTAGGGCTTGGACATCTGTTAATTACCCAAAAACCAACTCGTTTTCTACCCCTTTAGCAGGGAGCACATTTGTACTAACATGATTACTTATCCAACCAAGTGAATAAAAATGTTAACAACTCCTGCCAACTAAAGCAAACCACAGAAATCATAAATCAGCTTAAGGTTAATCATCAGGTTGGGAAGAAAGGTTTCCAGATTTCTAATCTCATTCAGAAAAAAAAAAAAAAATAGCACAGAGACACTGTTACTCAATGTGTTCCAGTTTTAACACTTAGAAATTGCTACACAATTAACACACAGCACAAACTAAACAAACTCAATGGTCAAATAAGGAAACCCTAAAATCCATGGCTGTTCCCAATCTTAATTCTGTACTCTCAGACACTGCATAAAATCAAAATACTGTAGAAAAATAGCAGATGGCTATAATTATAGCAATGCGGAACACTAAATTTAATACATAATGCCAAAAGTGACTGTTAATCCAGCTTCTCCAGATCACAATGCCACAGAAACCACTCGAACTCCTACCTGAAGTCTCCTCTTCGGAGAGACAACTTACCTTATAATAAGTTTTTTTGCCAAGGAAAGTCTACTAAATACAAAGGCCAGCTATTTGAACGATCCATAACTGTAGTTAGAAATACCTGTACCTTATTCCTACTCTGAATCTACCCAGGTTTCCAGTACTTATTCTACTATATGCGTAAGACTGAAGAAACCTCACATATCAAATCTTTACTTCCATATAAGAACTTACATCAGCCAATTCACATCCTAGACTTCTATAACAGCTTCAGCTCTCCATGTCTTTGGCTGCAGTTTCAATCCACATTCCTTTCAAATCTCTAGGCTGACTGACAAAACAAGAGATGCTGCTTTTCCCATGCATCTCTCAAGCATGTTTTATAGCCTCATCCTTTACACTAAGCCTTAAAATTGTGCTACAAGTTGCACAATCAGTGGAAAAAATTGCCTATGCAACTTTAGGAATGATGTAGCTCAAATTTAAAATGCTGAATTCAGTGGAGGATGGGAGTTAAGCTTTTTTTATGTAAACTTTTTAAACTAAAAAAAAAACAAAACAAAAAACACAACCAACCCAACCAAACAAAGCATAGCTGGAGCTCTATGTATCAGCATTTCATGTTCAGATTCAGTCTCCATTATTTAAATAAACTAGGTCATAACAGCAAAGAATTATCCAAAGAGAGGTGTGGGGAAAACAGCTGCAGTTCAGAACTCTGAGAAACTGAGACATCTCCTGCTCTGTGACACCAGGTCAGCAAAATACTTTTTTTAACCATCCCAAAACAGACAAACCACACAAAAAGAGCAGTCTTCACCACAGTTGCTTCAGGTGAATGAGCCAGACCATCAAACATAACTGTTATTTTTTTGTCTCTATCTTCCCCCAAGGGTATTTCCCCTCCCTTGATGAAGTAGTGCCTTCAGCATTTAGCAGTATACCCACAGTTGAAGCAAAAATTAAGTGAAACTTCATTAAGAGGCATCCTGCAACGCTCCATTTTTGTAGCACTAGTATACATTCGCTGTTGCCTGGTTTAATGTTATTTTCATCCATTCTCCCATTTTAAGACCACTGCTCATTATCTAATGAATGTTATCCACCACAAGTCATTCACACAGAGAGCTCAAGTTTCATTTAGTACAAGAAAACACCTTAAAGCGGCCTTCTAGCACCTGCTTAGCTATTCCCAGGTATGAGCTTGTAACAGTGTATGACACAACGTCCACTTCTGCTTAGGTCAGCAACCACTGAAGGATCACAAAAACCTGTTCATATGACACAACTACTACCTGCTAGATTGTAATAATCTATATAAATCTTTCTGACATGAAAGTACAACCTCAGATTTTTAGCTCCAAATAGCTGCCAGGTACGATGATGTACTGGCATTCATTTGCCACAAATTCAGACCTCAAAACTTTTGCGACCAATACTCACTTGATTTTCTCCAGCTACATCAGCTAGTCTGGCAGAAGTTGTTTCTCCTCTCTCACCCTACTTACAGCCTTAAACCGCCACAGCAACAGCAGTACTCTGAGGTTGGCATCCAGAGGGATTTGGGAGAAAAATGGCTTCATGCCCTTCCAAAATGCAGCACTGAAGCACATTCATTAATCAGTTCTCTCTCACAGGCTCACAGTGGCAAATGCAAGGCTTGAAATATTAAACAACCCCATTAGATCGAAGACTGCAAGCCAAATGGAATAGGGACAGCTAATTTCCTAAAGTTTAGACTACCTCTAAATATTATACCAGGAGATACAATAAAGAACAATTGCTTGCAAAAAAATAGCATTATGCATTTGTACCTTTTGCTGCATGATAAAGAAAACACAAAAGCAGGGAAGTATCTTATTCTATGACCCTTCCTATTGCATCTTTCTCTCTTTACCTACCCTATTCTTCTGTCTGACTCTATAAAACCAATTATATTGAAAATTGTCCTTCACAGAGCACTACGTAATTCTCAAATGATGCCTGAGGCCTTTCAATTTCATCTTCTCACATTCTGAAAAGCTTGTCTAGCTATTAGATTCCACAGCTTATCTCTTGAAGGGAGAAAAAAAAAACCAAAACAAATGGAGTAGAGCTCCCAGCATCTTCTCAGCATCACCTAAACCTGCTTAAAGTTCTGTCAGGTCCTGCAACCTAAAGAACACGCTTTCCATTTCCAAGCCACAAGGAGCCTATGCTGCACTTCACATAGCATCAACAGAGGACACTCAGGAGCCTCTTCCCTCAACACATGAATGACACTGCACAAAAGCAATGCTTAAAAAAATTGTATCACTTGTTCTAAGCCAATTAGATCTCAAAGTTCCTTTCTGCATCAGCAAAAATATGTATTTACTACAAAGTACTGTCTAGATGATAAAAGAATCAGTCAAAAAATATAGGCAGTGTATCAGGAGCAACCCTGTAAGGACTACTCTGTTTCCACAAGGCCATTCTGGCAAAAACTGAAGCAAGAGAATATGCAAAGAATGAAGCATGGCTCCTGCAGAAAATTTAAGTTCAGATGTGCCAATTGAGACTGGAAATGTGACTGCATATAGATGGGATACACAATGTGTAAACAAGTCCTGTTCCTTATTTAGTGTTAAAAGGCTTTTTTAACAGGACATGGAAAACAAGAGGCAGAAGTAGCATCTTCATAACTGTCTGAAGCAGGTACCTGTTGCTCCACTAGAGCCAAGATGGGAATTTCTTCTCTTCCCACTCCATGAAGCTGCCTCTTATATTTCACACAGTTTCCCTGAAGACATGTGTGGAACACTGCACTGATGCCCTCGTTCCAATTGCCACAGCTGAGAAATACAAGATGCTATTATACAGTCACCTAAACACACACCTGGAACTTTTTTTTTTTTTGCCAAAACCAAGAATACACAAGTGAAAAGAGTTGTATGTCAAAAACACACACAATTTGAGGTGTTCAAAATTCATTTCAAAGCAATCAACCACTAAACAGACACAAAACAGGTTCCGCAAAAGCAGTGTGGGTTTGGGTTTTTTTCTCTGGTTTGTGACTACCTTGAAGAAGGCAGAAACCATCTGGCAGTACAACACATTTTCAGTCAAATGCAATACAAGTCCATTGTCCCTTAGAGGTGCTTTTAACGCATACCTAACTTTGCATCCAACAACCTATCACACAGGTAAACCAAATTACATTTTGGTCATACTAAAATGTCAGTTTCAGTCTTCAAAACACTAAGCATAAGCACTAACCACTGTAGTGCTGTCAGTCTAAGTCTGCAGGGACCCTAAAAATGTAACTACCAGATTCAAAGCCGTCCACAAGTTCTTACCCATATGCCAGCTATCATACTTTTCTTATCAACTACACAAATTCTCAATCACTCAAAACCATACTGTGTAGAAAGCATATATAATTCCAACTAAATATACTGCACAGATCTGTACCAGTGCTCCCACCACATGCTCCCAGGGAAAAAGGAAGATGCTGTCAACATCTTGGAAATTGGTTCTTCAGTACCAAGTGCCATTTCTACAGAACCTTTAGCTCATTTTTCTGAGAAAGAAAATGCTCACACAAGTTTGGGACATGCTTGTCTAATAACTGCAGCTGGCTGAATAAGCACATTCATAAATGACAGAAACAGCAGTAGCACAGGAATTCTCAGTGCATCAAAGATTATTATTTAAAAGCCTTAAAAGACTACACCCTCTGACTGCTGACAAACAGCCTGATGAGAAGCAGCTGGGACCCTGAGTAAGCTTCATTTGTCAGAAAGAATGCTCCTTTCAACACCAGCCCTTGAGATGGACTTAAAGAGCTCTTCATAAAATGATAGGTTGCCTCTTTGAAGACATCAGGTAAACATAAGCATGACAAGAAGTCCCTCAAAGAAGCCCTAGACCAGCAAATAAATTAAAAGGACACAAACAGGTACCAGTCTTGCACCTCAACAATGTGGTCCTGAGCTTAAGAGCAGATGAAAAGCAAATAACAGTCTAAGGATCACCACCCAGAATTGTTTAAATAAAATACTGCTGCACACAAAGCACAGGATAATGTTGCAGCAACAATTTTGGGACAAATTAAACTCTTCCAACTATGCAGAAATTCACAGAGCTATCTATGTTCTGCTCCCCTGACAATAACAGCAAAATATTTTAAGAGAACACAGTATTTAATCCCCTGCAATATCTGGTTGAGGCAATCTATGCACTGTCAACACTAACATACTCAATAGCTGCATACCTGACACTAATGCTGATCGTGCAGAATGCAGTCAAAGCATACTTGAGAAAATCTGAACTGTAGAACAGTATGTAGAAGGCAAAAAGTTTAGAAGACCACCCAAGGAGTCACTAAGCAAACCTGGGAAGACCTCCTAGGCATAAGCATGGCCACAGTGTAGATTTACAGAATAAAGCTACTATACTAAGCTTGCTCATTTATAGAAACAGTAAATAGAAAGGTAAATACACACACTGCCAGACAGATGTAGGTATGAAGATGTGGGCCTGGCACACTTTAAATAGTTTGCTATCACATTCAGTAATAGGTAGTAGTCATCCTTGTAAGAATCTCAACATTTCCAATCCAGAACTGAAATTGATGATTTACTGGCAGGTACACACAATTCTGCCCTTTCTATCTACTATCAATACCCAGATGAACACGATAAAAACAATGCGAACAGAAGTTCTGCAGGAAACTTGTCATTTTGAAATAAAGATCAACAGAACCACATACAGCAGCACTGGACAAAAGGGACACGGTTTCTCAGTTTTCCCTTGAGGAGGAAAAGGAAAAAGCTCCCAGCCAGGTAAGACTTCACTGACTGGACAGAGGAAGATTCTGAACGCCACCTCTCTGACTATTCATGAGAAAGAAAGGAAAAGAAGATATTTAATCACTTAAATACTTTCAGAATGTGTAAATAAAAGCTTTCTCAAGTTACAAGATGACAACTGGATTGACATGATTTTCAAGTTCGGAAGCATTTAGCTATATTCTACTTTTATCAAACCATCAGAAGATGGTTTTCATTGAAATAAAAACAATGCAATTAAAAAAAGCCCCAAATCAAAGTTCATTCAAGTGTCTTTCACACCATATGAAGAACATGAATATTGTTAACTGAAAACAACCTTCAAAACCAAAGTCTCTTAAGAAAGCCTATTTTCTGATCCTTGATATTCACACTGTTCCATCAATCAAAATCAAAATCTAGGTCATCAGTATTTTCAGCCAGGATGCAGGGAGGTAACCCAAAAAACACTCACAGCACATGTTTGGAACCAAAGATTTCCAGCAAATTATGCACAATAATTTGTAATAAGTAAGTAAGGCTTCTGACAAGACACTTCTGGTAGAACTTTAATCCTCTTCTACTTCACCTCTTAAGTATCAGTCCATTCCAACTTCGATATCTCTTCAGATACCTCTTCAGATACCCTGAAGGCAAAAGAAGTGCAACGCAGTATCTTTCTGCCCAAAGAAAATCTTGGCCTGATAGCCATGTTTAATACATACACTATTCTATATTCTATTTTTAGATACACACTTTTCTAAATTGGACTGTTTCACACCCATCCACCAATATTCCAAAAGAAACTAATCTGTCACTGAGGATTTGCTCAGTGTCAGGCAAGATACGCTCTCAGAACCAGGGTTTTGACCAGAGCATCACAAATATGGTTTACCCAAATCTTCCATTTGAAAGCTACTTTGAAATATATTGGCATTTTCTTGTCTTGAAATGCAAGCATCTCAGCATAGAACCCACTGACATCCATGGACAAGATGAAGAATTTCAGATGTTAGCTGAGACAAAGATACAGCTCAAAACTTTTGTTTCTGGGAAATCAGTTATACTTCAAAAGACAGGGAAGGGATTACCAAGGGTTGTGGGTTCCAGTCCTTGGAAAGAAAGGAGAGCAGGGAGGAAGCACCACCCAAGGCTTGGACATCTGCCAAGGAGAAAAGAGGGGCTCTGTCAACCCACCTGGATATAGGATGAGGCACATCCTTGCCCCTAGGACCATCACACAAACCCATACAAGTAGTGAACTAAAAGTCAAGGGGTGGAAGCAAAACCAGACTCTCCTACAGCGAAGAGTTAAGAACCTGTACATAGTTACAGTGGAGTACAAGTTTTTACACAGGTAAGGGGGTATTTCAACCAATAAAGTTCCCAGGACAGTTTCATGTATTTTGTGTTTTCCATGTATTTCAAAGGTATACCAATTCTGGTATGTTGCCCCTGGGACAACATCTGAAATAATTTTTTTTCACCTGCTACTGGTAAACACCTCACACTGTCCTAAGCAACACAACCAACACTCTTGGCTTTTTGATCCACTTGGTTCTTCAATGTCTTCTGGCTAGAGAGCCACAGCCAACAAGTTACTGGTAGGCCTGGAAAGGTCTGGTTTTACCACCAAAAGTCTGTCCTGGGCAAGAACTTGTTTGCCACGTTGCACATGGTTACAATGAAAAGCTTATAGCTCAAGGCCAGCTAAAAAACAACTAGATCTTTGCAACAGTTCTACTACCTATTCAACAGGGCAAGTCTTCTACTCACTCTTTCAGTGATTACCCCTTATCACTGGCACACAGCAGAGTACTGAAATGTAATTTGCATCCAAATTAATTTCTATGGAAGCACTTTCTTTCAACCTGCAGTTCCCATCAGTAAGATAGAGGCCATGCATTAAAAAAAAAGAAAAGAAAAGCCAACACTCAGGCACAGCAGCAGGGGAAAGAATAAGAGGCAGGTACACTGGCTTGGCAGTGGAATAAGAGTTTCAATAGACCTGGAAGAAGAATAACAGGTGATCAAAAGGAAGAAATGTACCCAAATAAAATTCTGAACGTCCACAGAACATTTAACCTCATTTCTGGCAACTGGAAGGCTCTTATGAACCATATGCAATTCAGAGTGACAGTCTGCTGAAACACCACTGTCACTTTTGCATTAAAACTTTTGCAACAGGATTTCTCAAAAAAAGATAGGAAGAACTTCTAGCCCTTAACGTAAAATTCTAGTGGAATTCAAGTAAACCTAGCCTATGTACAGCCAACAGCCCAAGTGTGTTTCGGATGACTTACATGACACCTTGCAGGACTTTCTGAGGATCAAGGTCGAATAATCTATCAACATAGTGGCGGCTACTCGCTGTTACCTCCTGTGGAGACAGGGAAAAAAAAGTAATACTTTAAATACTTCATATCAATTAAATAGATTAGGTTAGACATTAGGCAGAAGTTCTTCCCTTTCAGGGTGCTGAGGCACTGAGTCAGGTTGCCCAGAGAAGCTGTGGCTGCCCCATCCCTGGCAGTGTTCAAGGCCAGGTTGAGGATCTTGGAGCAATCTGGTCTGGTGGAAAATGTCCCTGCCTATGGCAGGGGGTTGGAATTATGAGCTTTAAGGCCCCTTCCAACCCAAACAAGTCTGAGATTATATGATATAATGGCAGACAACCAGAAATGTCTAATACAGCAGCAAGTTTACAAAATCTATCAGGCAAGATAGCAGCAAAACCACAGAATCATATTTAACTGTGCAGTATGTTACTGCTAGGCAACACTCATGCAAAGAATTAAGCCTGTGTTCAAGTATGATTTAAAGATGATATAAGCAATATACATAACATGTTATGAGTCAAAGCAAGTTAACAGTGTCAGTTATGAACGGGGCATGCAAAAAGCATCTACTTCAGTTACATTAAATTCCAATTTTATTATGTTTTATTACTACATAGAAAAAACATGAACTCCTGAAAGAAAGGTTTAAGAGCAGTTAATGCTGCTCAAGAAGTACATCCACAAACAAGCTCTTGAAAATAAGCCTGTATCAAGGCATTTTTCTGTAACTTTATCATGACATATCTACACAATTCAGAGACTGTCCTTCTGTACAGTGTCCCACACAGCTCCAACAGCGACAGCAGCAAAACATTCTCCGTAACATTCCCACAGCTACTTTGTAAACCAAAGTGAACTCTCCTCTCAGCAACAGGACCATGCTTGTAAGCTAAACATTTATGCACCAATGAATTGTTATTCCCTTTGAGAAGATCCAAAGTTGCAGATGACAAGCGTTCCAAAAAATAAGGGTGGAAAAGGGGAAGGGAATTTTCCCTCCAGGTTCTCAGGAACATGTGCCAAGACACTTTTCCATTATGTCTTGTTTGTTTTTTTTTTCTTTTTGCCAGCTCAACTTTTCATTAGGCTTTTCATACATTTTTTTTCCTTCTGAATTTACCCTGGAAGAAGCTATAAGGGAACTGAAAACTCTTCCTTGCTTTTACCAAGTATCTACTCTCAAGCTGAACTGCTCCTCCTTCCCCGCCCAGACGTCAGAAACACCACCAGCATCTTGCCTGTAGTCTCAAAGAGGAGAATCATCTAGAGGTAGCAATGCTTCTCTGACTCAAGAAATACTATTAAATTATGCAAAATGAATTCTACAGCTTCATATTCACTGTGTAATGAAAGTATTTTCTGAGAAGAGCAGTAAACTTTGATCTACCTGATCTATGTATTTATACACAAAAGTCTTCTGGACTTCAGAGATCCCACTGCTTTTTGTTTCTAAAATACCCTAGCTTTCACCCTATCAACTATTATGTTTGCAATATGTAGAAGAGCATCCATATTCAGGCAAACAAGTTTTTCAAGTAGTCCCCCAAAACAACCTATCAACATCATCAGTTTCATGGTTCTAATAACCACTAAGAAATTCTAAGGGAAGAAACAGCTCCAAAATTCAGTTCTTTTAAGGAGCATCTACACTACATCTTTTGCATTGTTACTCTCAGGTAGCAGAACTCTGATGAGCAGCAGGACTGGGCAACCAGCACCGTCTGTTATTCTCAGCTTTTCCCAAGGAAGCTAGCGGTAGTCGTCAGACCCCCTCGTGCCGCACCAGCGCCCTGCCCACAGATGCAACCCATCAGCCTCCTCCCTGCAGCACAGGCCGAGCGGGGAGATCCCCAGTAGCCTACGAGAGGATTAGCGTTTCGCCACCAAAACACCACCCACATGCTCCGGAAGCCCGCCGCGCTTGGGGGAGACCATGCTCCGCTCTGCCCTGCCGCAGCCACGCTGTTTCAGCGCAAAACAAAGTCAACGAAGCCTCTTTTTGCTGAATCGGAGTTTCGGGAGGCTAGAAGGAAGACTGGCAAAAACATTTACAGGAGAGCAACTGAACAGCCTAAGTCGTGTAATGAGGTAAAAGACGTTCAGAAGAGCCGGCACCTTTAACAAGAACAGGAACGGACTCCTCAGAAAAAGAGAATGTCATTCTGAAGAGAAATCCCCCTCTGTGAAGAAGTTGTTGCCACAAGGGATGAGGCGGTACACGACACACAAGAGAACGAGCGTCCTACCGACCCCTGAGGCCCACCACAACCCGCCGGGCCCACCCTCGGTCCCCCCCGCTACCGTACAAAAGGGCCGGTCAGATGCCGGAAGGCCGGCCCCCCTCCGCACAGGCCAAGGTCAAGCCGAGGAGCGCAGCGGCGGCGCAGGCCCCGCGGCACTCACCGAGAGGACGCTCATGCGGAGCGGCGCCTCCAGCACGCACGCCATCTTGGCGGACGCAGCAGCAGCTCCGGCGGCGGCGCCCTCACGCTCGCGCGCGCGCCGCTGCCGCCGCCGGCGGGCACGGCCTCATGGCCGAGCGCAGCACAGCGCCGCCGGGCGGGAGGAGAGCGGGGGGAAAGGAGGCGGAGCTCAGGGGCCTCCCGCGCGGCGACTCGGCCGACGCTGACACCACGCTCCCTTCCGGCAGCCTGCCGCCAGCCCGCATGCGCCGGCCGGGGCTCGTCCCGCCCCGGGCGGGAATCGCGTAGGGGCGCTGCGCATATGCGCAGGGCGCTGCAGGGGCGAGCCGGCTCCGAGGCGGAGGCCGGACGGCCTCGGAACAGGCTGCTCCTGCAACAGCGGAATGGGCACGATGCGAGACACGGTCACAGCCAGACCTTATCGCGATCAACCGCGTGTAGCTTCAGCTATCTAGAATGGAAATCACGGAATTCTGCAGGCTCTTCCGTCGTCCTGCCCCCTACCTGTGTGCAGCTCCTGGCACGTAATGAGCAGCGCGAACAGGGCGTGGGCTGCGGTTCATCCACAGAGCTGGAGCGTTAGGAGAACCGGTTACTCTGGCAGCTTCTTCATCTGGGACACGGGCATGGCACACTGTTTCCCAAGCTCTGCCTTGCTGCACGGAAAATAAACGGCTTAGGAACTTTAGGTTTGGTCATAGCTTTTGTTGCTTTCATGGATCTTTTAGTTCGGGGTTTTTGTAGAAAACACCCCAAACACCCACAACTTCACACACTATAAAATCTGGTATTTTTGTATTAGCATCCCTCTATTTCACCTCTTGTGGCACGGGGATACCAATTCTATCAACCATTGCTTCCGAAAGAAGAATGAATAGGATAGTAAAAGGCACACAGGTCAGGTTAACTTTTGCTGTTGCAAGTTAAAACGCAGGCTTGCCAGCTGTTAGAAACAGCAGAGAATGGGAGCACAATAGCTTGGGATGCTGTCACACATTAATACTTGAATTAAGAAGAAGAAGAAAAAAAAAAAAACATTTATGAAGCTTTGAACAAAATACGTGCGTGCTGGTCTGGACAAAAACAGGTGAACACTCTTCTCGAGCACTTTGCAGGTAACAGCACATGCAATTTTAGATTAAGTGCAAGTCTCTCATGCTGAAAAACTGTGATACAAGAGAGTGAGCCTGACAGAGAATTTCTCAATTTTCTCAAAATTTCTCACAAAATTTTAAAAAGCTCTCAAAATCCACTAAGGCTTCTTTTTAAAGAGGACTGAAGCATCATAAACTATGCAAGCCTTCCCTGGTGTTTTACGTAATTTGCAGAATACTTGGTATTCACTGGAGATGCTTCAAGTTCAGAGCTTCAACTGAATTCTACATGCAGCAAAGGACCTTGCTGACAGGGAAAGCCCATCATGGACAAAAGCACAGTAGGGGAGGACACTTCAGACTGCAAAGAGAGTGTGAACAACTGCAAGAGCGAGCACACTGACACGATCACACACGATTTGTACTCAAAAAAAAGTTAACTATATTTACCAGCTGAACTCTGCTCAATGGATGCTGTAATACTGTATTAAAATATATTTAAACATTTAAAAATCATTATTCTATCTTGTCAAAGTCTCCTGCTTTATGGAAAGCAGAAACATATCAGAAAGGGGGGGGACATGGGACAACACACAATGAAACAATTTGTTTTAAAAACATGAAATAAGACTAAAGTCTATTACATGTAACATAAATCTACTCCAGTTCACAGGCAATCTGACAGCTGAATACCACACTCGGATATCTTGTGAGAATTCCCAAGTTCGCAACACATTTTATGCTTAAAATACTTTATTTCCAATATAGTCTTCAGATCATGAGGCATGCTTAAAATTTTAGCACTGCAGACTCAAGACCCTTAAAGATAGTTAAATATCTACAGTAATGTCGCTAATAATTCACAACTGCTTTAGATATCCTGAGGGTTACACCAAACACTTCCAGTTTTTCCATCACATCTTACTACAGTTCTCTTTGGTGGGTGTTCTGAGAGATAAGCAGGCACAGACAGACAGAGGAGGAGTATTAACAGGGCTCAACTAATCATTTAGTAAACAAGATAGCATCCTCTGGAAAAAAGCCCAGGATGTTAGTAGCCACCAGTATAAAGCTGTTAATTGAAGGTGGAGAACATTAATTTTGCCATTTAGCAGCCCCTGAACACTTACACGTAATTAGTTTTCACAGTGAACTGCTGACAGGAGAGGAACCAAGATGAATCCCAGAATGCAGAAAGACAAAGTCTTGCCCTTAAAGTGTTTCCCTGCAACATAACTCACACTCACCAACCCATTTCACTCATTTCTCCCTGTCCAGTTCCCTTTTCCTGTCAGGATGCTTTTTTCTCTCCATAGTGCCTGTGCCTCAGATGAGCAAAAGCACACAGGAGCTATTTGTGCTCTCAAGGGCAGCACAGTCATGAGGAAGCCGCACTCTCTCTGGACTCCAAAACCTCAGCACAGCACACCAGCAGTATTTGATAGGAAGACTAGCGAGTGTAAAGACATACGCTTGAAAACGTTGTCTTTTCATTAATTCAGTAAGTTTTGTTATCCTTGGCCTTGTAGGCCAAAAGAGTATAATCAGTTTGCTAATAATTCAGGGCAAACTGGAACAGTAAACAGAAAACTCCCAAGAGGGTCTCTCTTCTGGCAGCTCCTGTCTTCCCTCAGCTGAAGTTTGTGAAGGTATTGTGGAAGATCGCAAATCCAGTGGTGAGAATATGGCAAGTCACAAACTGCTGAAGAGAAGTGACAGGTGAAACCCCAGGCTAATGACAATGGTAGGCATTATTGTCTCAAGCAACTAATAATCATAAACATCAACCACCTTATCTGAAACCAGCCTTAATTAAGGCGAGATAGTGATGATGTCCATGTTTAGGAAGCTCTTCATCCTAACTACTTGCATTTTAATTTCAAAACATTGTTTTCAAGTTTTAGGAAACAGCACACAAGTGAGTTTTCGAGAAGAGATGCACTTTTCCATGGTCCACATAAAATTGTCATGCTTCAAATTAAGAGACATTGTTCTCTATCAAACAGTAAGTAAAAGCCAATACTGGACAACAGACATTCTTTTGTTTATGACATTTTTCTGTGGCATGAATATCATCAGAAACAAAAATCTTCACTCTTCTATTGCTGTTTTGTAATCAAGGGAATTCTATTTTCAAATTTAGTTCATGGAGTTATTGCATATGCTACTTTGTATTAAAAGTTCAGTATAAAACAAAAGCAGTAAAATCAAATTATTCAGTCTTGTAAGTCAGACATCCTCCCACTTTGACTTGAGTTATAATTTAAGATTCCTTTTCTTGTTAAACAAGCATGGTGAATTCTTGTATAGCAGTACAGCGAAAGATACTTAGTATACACTAATAACCAAGAACTGAAGCGAAATCAGGTGATTATACATAAGCTTTAAATCCTTTGACAAAGTACTTTCTTGGAAAAGTCTGCTTCTGACTTAAGACATTCAATCCAGATAAATCTTCTTCCTTGTAAGAGGTACATAGACCCTCTTCAGCTTAAGAAAGTAATATCAGTAAGATCAAGTAACATTAAAAGCATGAGTAGTCCACAACAGTTCTTGCCATCTTCCCATAAAAAGGCAGGGTGAGAACTTAAGTTATACATCATATGAAGTACTATTCTGTTTTATCTTCATCCTCTGCAGCATAGATAGCTTGATTCCTTCTTTTAATTTTTTTAATGCCAGTGTTCCCATTTTCACTACCACAAATGCGCTTTAATGGTCTCTCACTTAAGCTCTTCTCTTCCACCTGCTTACTCACACCAGATTTCTCCAATTCCTCATTAGTGGAGTCCATAGCATCATCAGACGATACTGCCATGGAGTCTGGCATGATCCGGATGTCAGAAAAACTTGCAGAGAAGTCAGGAGGATGGTCAGGGGAAGGATCAACAGAACACGTACTCAAGTCTTCATCACCACCTTCTTCATCCAGCATTATTTCATCTGGATTAATGGATGAAAGTCCAGAATTATCTGTACTATACTCACTGGGTTCCTCTGCTGACCCAGTACTGTCCATCTCCTCTTCCTCCTCCTCTTCTTCATATTCACCTCGTACTGAGCCCTCATCTTTAGCTTGCTGGATCCTGTCATTGATGTCAGTGAGACCAAACCGGGCACAAAACTCAGTGGTCTGTGGATTAATGGTATGAACTGGTTGCACGTGTTTTTGGGGCTTGCTGGGATCATAACAAGCAGCTGTCAATGTGAAGTTACAAGGAATTTTGAGGTTATGATTCATCTCTTCTAACACCTCTTTCATGGCTTCTTCTGATGCACTGTAGTCCCACCTAAATAAATGTATAAAGTTTAAACAAGTGTGGCTAATCAAAACCTATTCCCTGCTCCCACTGCAAAGAGAATCTTTATAAAATGAATAAAGAATTCACCTTACGATAGACACCTAATTCCTCAAATGATTTTTCAGTTAAGTACATTACCTTTGGTCAATATTGACATTCCCCTCTCCCCACCAAGGATTTGTGTATTATGGCACCTAATAAACATTCACCCACCCACCCCCACAATCCAGCCTGATTTTCAGTCTCACAGTGTAACTGCCAGGATGGTCAGCCACCATGTATTTTTCACCCCTCAAATGGTGGTATCTAAGTTTGTAAACAAAAGTAACTGCCCCTGCAGAGCAGCAAAGAATTCATATGCTCTAGAGTACAGCTCTTGTCAACATCCCCTTTGCTCTCTAAGGCATTTAGCAGGACCTACAGGCATTATGAGCTACAGAACAAGAAACATGACTCTAAGGTAAGTTTGCTTCCAGTTCAGCACAAATCACCCTTTCATCTGTTTTGCATGCAACTTACTTTCCATGGAGGCCATTCTTTTCAGGCATATTCCATGAGCTCTGAGTCACATTAACAAGATTGTTGGTGGCCTTGAGGATTGCAATCCACTCAGCATCATATTCCAGCGAATCACCTGCACTAGGATCATGTTCTATGTCTATTATCTGTTTACAAAACCACAGAAACACATGATGTGAATTATTTCTCTTGACATCAGAAACTGATTGAAGTTTTGAGTGTTACTTACATGGTTTAGAGTTAATTAAGTTTCAAGAACACTGAGACAGTGCTCTCAAACAAGTTCTCTCAGTCCTAAAGTTCATAGCAATAAAGAGCTAAGAAAGGACAATCAGCAATAGTAAAAAAGGCATTACTGTATTTTACCTTACAAGCAACTAAAGCAGAACATCCTCCTCCCCACTGCCACAGCTACTGGACAGTTATGCAATTTGGAAAACAGAATTTGCCTACTCTTTAAATTCATGCCACCTTCTAGGTAAATATATAATCAAGAATTGATAGCAACAGTCATTCTGCTGTATAAACAAAAAAGAGATACACTTTAAAACAGAGCTGCATACAGCTGAATCACCATGCTGTTGGAGGCAGCATTACTCCAGATCGGTTTTGCTGCAAGATTCTAAGTCTGGACTAGCACCCCAGTGTACCTTTGCATAGCAAAAGCTCATCCTCTCTCTCATCTTCAAATATAGCTACTAGGGCAAATGGATCCCACCACACATCCAAAGGACAGATAACGAACCATCTTCCCTTTAAGCTGACAAAAAAAGGCTACTTTAAAGGAAGACCATGAAAATACTTCACTGCGTTTGAAGAACACGTTGTCAGCAGATCCCTCTCATAACAAAAGATTTTAGATCCATCCATACGAGATTTTACAGATGGCAGCCCAAGCAGCACAAGCCACAGATATGAACATTTGTTTTGCTCTTGGCAAATTAGTTTGGCACTTTTATTAAGAATTCCCCACAACATACACCTCCTACTTGTCCACTACCCTTCCTAGCCAAGATATGCACTAAACAAAAAGAAGCAGAGCCATTCTCGTAAGAAGCCACAGCAATTCCTGCTGGAATTAAGAAAACTGGAAGGAAATTACAGTATTCAACTTAGGACTCAATCCTGTCTGAATTCATGAATCCAGATCTGAAGACAGAGGCCTTAGCTTACCCAGACTAAACTGTGAAAGACGAAAAGCCTCAAGATGGGCTTTCTTTTTAGGTTTGACATTTGGGGAGGGGTGGGACCAAACAAAAAAACAAAACCCGAACACCATAAGAGGAGACTCAATTCAGGTTAAAGTAGGGCTATTCCTCCAGTTAAGTATTTGTTCTAAGGTGGAAGGAAATGACAGAAATAAGCCAACACCACACCTGCATGACAGGACATAAGGTTTTCTTATTTTAATACTATACAAAGAGCATTCTACATGTGGACCATTCCTAGTTTCTTTCCAATTCCTCCATTAATCAGAACTATTCTTATGCTTGTACCCAGGAACACCACTTAGAAGTCCAGACAAGTAAGGCACTTCAAAAGCGATAACCCACTGCACAGAGTCATCACCTGCAGAAAGTCTCTGTGCGGCAGGCATTTATCCAGAGCCAAAAACTTTGTTGCTTTTGGTAGCTCTTCTTTGGAGTTTGTCTAGGAAACAAATGGTGTTAACAGTCATTAGCATTTCTGTGAAATTTGACCATTCTAAACAAGTTATATAGAGAGATCCAAAGGCATACTGTATACAGAAGAAGACTTTCTGAAACAGGAAATCAGCATGGGATTGTAAGAAAGAGATGGTGGGGCAAAGAGACTTTAGGAGAAGTCAAACAGGAAGCCAGATTCAAATGGCAGCAAGAGAAAGCAAGAGCCATACTACATCCTTAACCCAGGCAGCTGAGCACACATAACCTTGAAGCAAAAAGAAAAGCTTTAACATAATTTGAAACAGACTTGTTGAGAATAGAAGGTCTAGAATTACAGATTTACAGCTAAATAATCTGCAAGCAGGAATAGCATGTCACACCACTTTCAGGAATAACTCAAACCAAGAGAAGTTTCAACCTACAGGGGGTGATTTTTTGCTTTACCCAGGCCACCAGATAAGTTAACCTGCCAAGCCTTACTGCAGGTATCCTCCCATCACCAGTTAACCACTCTCTTCTTGTTCAGTTGCTTCTATATCACCTTGTTTTATAGTCGTCTCCTTCCTCAGTGACGTGGGAAAGAGACTGATTCTCTATAAACTTTTATTAAACAGTTCCAAGTGCAGTAATGTTAGCTGTTTCACACTGTCCCTGAAGAAGACTAGGTACTTTCACCACTGATTTATAACTTCTCTTTAACTTACATAGGTTAGTAGTCTTAAAACCTCTTAACGTTTTGCAGCTTAAGCTAAGCTTTAATAACTGAGCAAAAATATTAAGAAGTTGCTTTTCTGGACCTGATTACCTGCACTGGAATTCTAAATGCGCTTGGGACATACACATTCCTGATACTTCCCCTCCGCTCCCTTTACCTGGTGTTGCATAAAAGCTGCAAATTTAACATGAAGATGTGCTGAGAACCAGTAGGTGGGTTTCAGATGCTGCAGAAGCTCTGAGGCAGCAGGGCTTCCTAATGTGTTGTTCTCCACTTCTTGTCGGAAGAAAGATTTCATCTTAAGAAGCTGTTTCTTGTTCCCATAGTGATAGATGCTCCTTGGCCAATCATGTGACATAAATATATCAATTGGACGCTTTAACTGTCAAGCCAAAATGCATATAATATAAATAAAACACAAATGGTAACTTTCAAAATTACACAGCACAAGATGGAACACGTGTAACATGTTCTACCTCAGATCAATGCAGAGATAGCTGTGACAATAGCCTCACTTTCAAAGCAAGGAAGCACACCACTGAGCCCCATCTTTCAGGTGGCCTTTGCAGTTGTCGAGGGACTCTAGTCTCCATGGTGTGTACTGCACTTTCTTGAGACAGTCAGCTGTGGTTTATAAATACTGCCTTATAAAAGAGATCATATCATCACAGTAAGTGTCAGGCACTCTGAAGGAGACTCTAATAAATTACAGTTATAGAGCAAATTCTCTACCCACAATCAAAGGCATCTTCTTCCTCCTGAAAATTTTTAAACAGCTTTGTTTAAAAGGGATAATGGCTAAGCCATTCCTCCTCAAAGAAAGCACCCTCAGAAGTCTACTTTAAACCCAAGTCCAACTAATAAGAAACTCAGAATGACAGCAAACCTTTGTCATATGTTCAGCATCACTGTATCTACTGAACACTTAAGTGTGCAACTGCAACCTGAATAACCATTCACAAGATGCTTATAAATACATGTATTTACACCACAACTTAAGCCAAAGGGAGTAGCCCTTCTGACAAAGCAGGGAGTAGGCAACAGCTCAAAACTAAAGCTAATCTGTCTTTTGAGTTTCTCACCCTGGAGTCAAAAATAGTTCAGCCACAGAAACCTGGGATCTGCTTATTCAGCTGGTTCAATTTTGATTAGTTAACTTTTTACCAATCATCTTGCATGCTAGACAAGGTAGCACCCCATCTTCCTAAAGCTAACATAAAGGAAGAGACGAGTATAGCTGGAGGACCTTCCATTCTGTGAATTTTATCCAATTAATTAAAATGAAAACAAAATCACTCCTGCCTGTGTCCGATTCCGATCAAATCTGCACTGCCACACAAAGTTTTAGAAGATTAACTGTCCCTGGAAGTGTTCAAAAACCATGTAGATTAGGCCCTTAATGACATTTTTTAGTGGTGGACTCAGCAGTGCTGGGGAGCAATTGGGCTTGATGATCTTAAAGGTCTTTTCCAACCTAGCTGATTCTATGATTCTAATAACACCCAGCACAAAATGGCCTGTCCAGATTAGCTAGGAGTTATTGGGAAGATTTGCTATCCAATAGTGTATTTGTTCAGAGTAGCTTTAATATCTTACTTCTAAATTAATGACAACTATTTACCACTGTTTAAAAAAAAAAAAAAAGATTTTTCACTAACCTGCTTGAGTTTGAAGACTTCGATATTCCTCACATGGTAAGCACTTCTGATTGTTTGCTGGTTATATGGCGGACATTCAAAGTGGCCTGAAATGTTCAGGAAAAAGAAGAGCAGTTACCCAAATTGATAGTTCCCTCCTAACGCTATTGCAAGTTAACTTATTGGGGTTATATAGACACCTAGAGCAATCCCAGACACAAGGCTGCCAACCAAAGGAGATGCTGCATTTCCTTTACACAAGGCTTACACCAGCAGGTGTGCAGAGAGCAAGCCTCTATGAGTGGTCAGTGATCAGAACATACGTTAGGACCTAACAACTCAAAAAGAGGTAGAAACCAAAAGATCACAAAGAACTGCATGAGTCCCGACTCAGGCCACTAAGGCTGTGATCTTTTCGTGTTTCTTCAAGACTGCTACAGCCAACCATGAAACTACATCTTAACACATTCAGCAGCAGTTTGAACATGTTTGTAACTGCCCACAGGCACCACAGAATCTGGAAGTGCAAATATATACCCTGCCAAAAGGGATGGAGTCTCCAACTTTCCCTCAGGACAAGAAACCTGAATGCCTACCAGAGCTCCCACGGGCTCTTAAGAATGAAGAGAAAAAATCCTTTTCTAGTAGTCAGCGCTACTGTCGACAAAGCCTTATTTCCCACATGCAATACCAAGCATATTAAGCAGGCATGCTTGGTAACGACAAATTTAATTAGCATTGACAAATATTTGACAGAATCAGGTCTTCTCTGAAGCACTGTATTACTAAACATAATATTACTGTACAAGTAATCATAAGTAAGATACCACTATTTCATGTGTTGAGGAGATTAGAAAGTCTAAATGACCTTCTATTTGATATGAATGAATATCTATCTGATATGAATCTATGATTCAGCTAGATATCTTCTAGCTGATACCAGGTATCATCTATACGATGATGGAGACCCTTCCAAGGAATAACTTGAATATACAACCAATACTTGAATATATAACCAGGAGGAACCAATCCCGAGATGCACCAACACTAAGCCTCAGTCCATTTGTACAATAACATACTTATTAATTGACTGTTTTACACAAGGAAAACAAAACAGTCCTGCATTGCATGCTAAAAGGTTGCTACCATGGAAAAAACATGACTATTCCAACAACAACATTTAAAAGGCACATTGCTTCCTGCTGTGTCACCATGCAGCTATCGACTCATCTACCACCTCCAGAAAAATCCGTGTGTTGAACCAAGAAAAGCTTCCAGCATAAGAGACAGTCTAGAGGAGAGGAGGCGCAGACAGACACACACATGACAGCTTGGGCCTAGTGCTTCCCTCCCCGCTACCCACTCAGCCAGGCCAGCTCTGTCCAGTTATACCTTTCCGGTAGTCGTGTGACTTGAAGATGCCAGAGATGCCGCCAATCCTCACTCCGCGATACCGCACAACACCCGCGTAACCTAGGAGAGACGGGAGCGCGGCTTGTCACGGCGGAGCTGGGGCAGGGCAAAGGGCTGGAGGGGAAAAAATGTCTCTGGAAAACCCTACCGAGGTAGTAGATGTTGGGCGCCACCCACCCGCCGTAGGGCAGCTCCTGCAAGTGGTTGGATGCCTCGTGGTTTCCACCAATGAACACCGTGAGCACCGGGGCCGCCTTCTCGCCGGAGTAGTACCTGAGGAGAAACGACAGATGCTGTAGCGGAGTGGGCCGGACCGGGCCGGGTCCCGGTGGGACGAGGCCGGGCGGCGCTCACCGGTAGAAGGTCTGCATATGGCGGTACTTGGCGGGCACGGCCATGCAGTGCAAGTCCGCCTCGTTGCGCACGGCCTGGAAGTCGCCGCAGCAGAGCAGGAGGTCGGGCCGCACGTTGTGCCGCCGCTGCAACAGCTCCAGTGTCTCGTACATCTTGTCCAAGGCGCCATGGCAGCACCCCGCAACCGCCACCTTCATCGCCGCCGCCCCGCCACCGCGCACGCGCCGCGCGCGCCTACCTCGTCACCATTTCGTCACTAACTACGTCACTAACCACCGCCCTCCCCAATGCCGGCTCCGTGGCAGAGCTCAGCCGGGACTCGACGGTTGTGACCGTTCCCCGCCAGCCCGTGTAGCCGGCACGGCCTCGGGCGCCTGGGCCTACCGAGGTCGCTCCAAGCTCGCCGGCTATCAGGTTGGCCCAGAGGATGTAGCGCTGCGCTCCCCGTCTCTCTCCCCGGCAGCAGCGGGGAAGAGTCACACCGCTAGCAGGTGGGACCTGCACAAAGGGGAGGGGAGAACTGCCCCGGCACAACGGACCGTAATCGGTCAGAAAGGCCCGTCTGTTACACACAAGCGAGCTTCGCGAACCTGCGATGCCTTCTGCAGTGGGGCAGGAGGCCCTGGGAAGAGGACGCTGCTTAGCTCGCAAACCACTACGCAGCTCTCCGCAGGCAGAGCCGGTGGGCGCAGTCCACACTACCTGCCAGCTTAGCAGGGAAGCTGCAAAGCTTCGCTTGGTTCTCATTGCATGGCACAAGGACAAAGAGCAAAGATGTTGGTGGAGCAGCAACAGAGCAAGCAGTAGCTGTGCATGCTTTTGCTGGGCATTTGTGCCAATAAAAGGCAGGCTTTGGGCTTGCAAAGGACATGCCATTCCTTCAGTGTGTTTGTCCCACCACTTCAGCATTAGACAAGCGTATTTTTAGCACATTCAAGCACTGGCTTCTTGTAACTTCCTAACATAGAAGGACAGGAGCAGTCAGTGCCTTTACCAGGGCAATGGGGCACAAAGGCAGGGCAAAAAATCAGGCATCTCCTGTTTTACTTGCAGAATGTCAGGCTCCCTCATTTGGAAAGCAGTGATTTCCTTGGTTTGAAGGGCAGTGAAATGGATCACAGGGTGGTACCTCTGTGTCACAAAATAAACCCACTCCAGATATTTTCCACTGTTCAGGTTTGTTGGTTTTGGGTTTTCTGAAGCGGCCTTGGGGGATGGAGCAAAATTACAAGAACATAATTAAGCATGAACTTGCTACTGCTTACCCTGTAATCACGAAACCAAGCAAACATTCCTGTTCCCATACGACAGCAAGTATTACACAATGATCCCCCTTTTGATACTAAGAAAATATGAGTGTTCTCTGATACATGTCATAATTTCACAATGTCAGGTTACTGCGTGTTCTTTGGGGCTCTCACCAAGCCCAGCTGAAGCAAAAGGGAAAGTTCCTCTGGCTTTTAAACCCCACGAGTCTCCAGGGTAAAAGCACACACAGGAGCACTCCTGGGTGCATGGATCGCTTTCATTAATTATGCTAACACCTACCTGGGTGAGCTATGAGAATTTGGTCAGCCCCACACATCTGATGGGAACATTTTCCAGGTTCTCTGGGGGAGAGCTGCAGCCCCTCGCATTTACCACATCTCAGACTTGCTGAAAGGAAGTGGGTGAAAGCCAGAAAAGGTCCATGAGTCTCTGGAAATCACCACCCTCCCCAAGGTATGCTTCTCCCACCTACCCAAATTCATCCCCAGTCAGTCAAGATAAGATGATACTGCAATTTTAATTCCTGGATTTGTTAGCTTGCCTTTCTCATACTCCATGTGCCACTTATCCCAAGCAAACTAGTACACAGTAAAGTCTGTACGGGTTGTTCGGTTGGTTGGGTTTTTTTAGTATTTGTCAACTATTCATTATGCATCTCAACATCCCTAATTTAATTCTGGGTGTTCACTGAGCAAAAGTGCCCTGAACCTTCCACAGCAGTCAAATCACAAAGGGAAGCAGCCGTGCTACTATTTACAGGGTAAGTAGCAGCAAGTTGATGTTTAACTATGTTACTGTAATTCTGTCCAGTCCTTGAATAATGTTTAAAACCCTTTTGACGGAAGCACAGTGCTCTTCCACTCCACGTCTGGCTATGGATTGGGCTTTGCAGTCACAGTCTCTTGCCCTGAAGTGCTCATGCATGTCTCTTGTCTTTGCATGTTCAGTCCTACAGCAGAGGACCTGCACTTCTTGGATGTGACCAAATGCACACCCTATCCCACGCAACAGGTGAAGGAACTGTGAGGCCAAGAGGGAAGAGTCCCAGCAGATCAGTGGATGCTTCAGATGGGAGGTATTTGCCCTTTTGGCCTGACAAGTAATGATTTTTACCTGAGTTAACTATGGTAATTTAGTGACATGGAAGTAATTAAGTTTTCCTCTCCAGAGAAAAGAGGAAGAATGAAAGGCATCCTAAGGGGCTGTGGATGACAGGATTGCTTCCCTCATCTCTGAGAACAGAATGAAATGTGTTCTTGGAGATTTTTCTCCCAGGTGCTTTGTAGCGCTTTTAGAAGATTTTAAAGGATTTCCAGCACATTTAGGGGATACTAAAATGAAGAGGAATAGCAAAAAGGAAGCATCTGTTTCAGACTTTTGGGGAGGGATAGTGTGGCTGAGAAGGAACGTATAAGGAAGAAGTGCTAGGAGGCAGTAGTGTACGTGTTGGTGAAGAAGAGGGATATAAAATGGAGGCACAAGTGACATACCTGTTGCGTTCCAGTTGGGATTTTGAGGTGTCCCTGTAAACTGCGAGGGGGCATGGGGTAGCACGTTGGTGTGTGTGTGTGTGTCCGACTGAAGAAAGAGGCTGTTGCAACTAACCAAGAGCCCGTGAGGTTGGCCTAAACATCACAAGGCTTACCTGCAGCTGTGTTCCCCTGTCGCTGGGCACCTCCTCCTGCAGTACTGGGAGTTGCAACGTAAAACCACGACCTGCAGCGTAGCAAAACACACTGTCAACACAAGCACCACTCGGGGCCTCACCACTGAGGCCCTTCCAATTGCATTTTGGCTTTTTTGCCTCTTAATTTTTCTAATTTTTACCTTTTCTCGGAGGCACTCATCACGCTGTTTTGCTGGTAGACACTACTAATGGCCTCCAGCCAAAGGAGGCTGAAAACCCGCTGAAGCCAAGATGAAGCAACGATGTATTGCCGGATTTCCCGAGTGGCTGAGACACAACACAAGCCACCGCCCGAGGACGCTACGTCCCGGTACACCGGGGGCCCACCCGGCAGGCGTTGTGGTACCGGTGCTCAGACGAGGGGCCCCTATCGCGCTCCCCTCCTCACACCCGGCGGCTGTGGGGAGAAGGAGGGCCGGAGCAAGGCGCATGCACGCGCGCGGGGGGGAGCGGCGTTCTCCCGCCTCCTTCTCCTCTCCCCTCAGCGCGAGCAGCGCCATTCCGCCGCCGCCCCCTTATAGCTCGGCCTCGACCTGAACACCCACCGCCCTCCCGCTGCGCCTCTGAGGCGGGGTCTCCCCCGCTGCGCGGAAGGGGCTGGACGGGCCGGGCGGGGAGAGCGTTCCCGGCGGCGGGAGCGGAGGCTTCGGCATGGGACGGGGCGCTGGCCCGGCGGGTAGGTGTGATGCGGAGCCTGCCGGGCCGCTGAGGGGTGAGCGACGACGCGGAGGTGAGGTGGGGTCGGGGCCGAGCGGCCGTCGGCTCTCCCCGGTTGGGGACAGCGGTTGTTCCCCTCAGGGCCCGGTGGCAGGTGCCGGGCGGGTCCCCGGGGTGGGGGGCGCCGGTGTGGAACCGTCCCGTCGTCGGTGCCGGTGCTGACAAGGTGTGTGGAGGAGCTGTGGGGAGCGGCGCTGCTGGTGGGGTGCTTCGGGGAGTGTGGCTGGGACAGATGAGCTGAGCCGCAGTTATGGGGAGCGGTGGCTGGATGGAGCTACCAGGTAATGCAGAGGGTGGAGGGTGAGGAAATACTTCTTGCATCGCACGCGTTTAAGACGTGAACGCCGGTACGACGTGGTGCTGTGGAGAGCGAGGCTATAAATTGTCTGAAATTGTTTTGACAGTGTGCTGAGGGCCATAACGGCTTTTTAGCACAGTGGTCTGGGTGTAGTTTCCAGGTCGGGATGGCCCGAAGCTGTTAGTTATTGTAAAGCAGGAGGTTAGCACCGTTGAAGGGTCACCTCTACTTAAGCTATTCTCTTTTTCGGTGAATGCTTGCTACTTGCCGCAGAGCCCTGTGTGTCTGGACCTTTGTCCTCAGTGCAGCTGTTAATACGTGGTCATGAAAGTAGGGCTATCTTTTCCATGCTTCATGAAGTGTTTTTTTTCGTGAGCAAGAAGGGAACAGCATGGCCACAAGGCTCCTCGGTTCGTGGGTAGGCAAGTCCAGGATTAAGTTGGGCATAAACTTGTAAATCTGAGATTGAACAACTAATGGAGTCATTAACTGAAGGACATATTGCTAATTTAGTCATTCTTTCTGAAGGTTATCACACTGCGCTGGTCTCAAGTAACATAAATGTTTTCAAGGGTGGTGCTAATTTTATTACCTCTGTTTTCCATACTAGAGAGACAGCCCTGGAAGATGTGCTTTTATGTGCCCCTATTTTCCCTGTAAAGGCAGGCTAGCAGTGCAAAGGGAAGAGCTCAAGAGGCAAATAGTCCCGAAGTTGTTTGCTGTTGAAGTGAAAGGCTGGGTACGTTTTTGTTGGTGGTGGTGTCATGGCATTACCTCACATGATCTGATGCCAGCTTCAGGAAATAAATCCATGCATTTACTTAAGATAGCCACCTCCTCTCTAGATTTTCTTGTGCATCTCTGAAGTTTGGTAAGTCTGCTCTCACAGGTTACGTGGGAGAAGTTATTTCTGTGAGAGCTTTGAAGAAATTGTCAGTATTGCTAGATTTCTCTCAGTTGTCTAAAATTACGTATTAAATGGCTGTTGTATTCTGAGAAGTTGAAGCAAGAGACTGGTGGGTTGCTTTTTGTTGTTGGTTTGGGGTTGGTTGTTTTGTTGTTTTGGGGGTTTTATTTGATTGTTTCCAGTATTTATGTATCTGGAAATGGTAACATTGTGTATCAGCTGAGACTGATTTACATTTGACTTCATATAAAATAAAATAAGTTGTTCTCTGATGGCACATAGCCAGTTTCCATTACCTAGACCTTTGTAACCACTGTTATGTGTCATCCTATTTTGTACTCATAATTTGTACAGCGGTGCAGTGTTAAGGGTAGCTACCAGCAAAGTGCCTCAAGTTCAGAGGCTTGAGTGCAGAGATTCACTGGTAAGGCATCTACTTAATTTCCTTCAGCTGCAACCTGTGGAGCAGGTGAAGCATATTGTGGCTCAGACACTTCAGAAATCTCTGTAGTGGAGCCATGTGGTCTAACACTCATTGCTGCTATCCCTGGAGGTGTAAATATGATGCTGCACAGTGGAATTTGTGTTTTCACTTTAGTTCTTTCCTCCTTGTAAAAGAGGAAAAGAGCCCCACAGAACCCAGAACCTTTCTTCATCCTTCAAACAATAACTCTGAGCTAAGTGCATGTTGGTCCAGCACAGAGGTTGCTGTGCAATCTTGCTTCTCTTTCTTTGTATAAATGTTTTCAGTACTGTTTTTACGTAAATGATTGCATGCTGCTCTTCCACGTAAGACTAGGTTTTCTTCTGTTGCCCTGAACTGAACTTTTCTGAAGACTCAATTAGAGTTTAGATCTTGAGCTCCAATGCTGGCAAAAACTGGACAGCAAGGTAGAGCTGTGAGAGGAAGGGGGTTTTCTCATTCATAATTACGGGAGCTAAGTGCTGTCTTTAAGAACTGGTTTAATTTGTGTAATGGACAAGCTTCTGCCAGACTTCACTGTTCTATTTCTTGAGCTGTTTATGTCCTTGCACCTGATCTGTGGAATGTCTGTGCAGCTGAGCAGGTGCTGTGCCTTGACCCCATGAAACATGCTGTCATGTCAAGTACTTTGAAAATCAGGCCTTGAGCAGCAAAACCTGATGTATTCTCTTTGCAGCAATTCTTGCAAGGTAAAATGAGGATAATAGTGGAAAGAAAGTTAATTATTAACTAGCATGTAAGTACTGTGCTGATGGGGGAAAAAAAAAAAAGAATTCTGATTCCAGGATTGTGTATGAATAGGATGCAGGAGAGCAATACCTGAGGTCACACAGGTAACAGGCAAGCTCGTGAAAAATGACTACTCATTTTAAAGAATATTAAGATTCATGAATGTGCACACAGCTGTTCACTCAGAATAAGGCAATCTTCACTTTTATTTGGTTTTCTGTTTTTTGTGTGTATCGCTTGTCTTTCTAACCTGTTTCTTTGTAAACACATGGGTTGTAGAGGGAGATAAAGCTGGGTTGGTTTTTGTTTGGGTTTGGTGGGTTTGTTTTTTTGTTTGTTTGGTTTTTTGTTTGTTTTTTTGTTTTTGTTTTTTTTCTTGTTTGTTTTTTAAATGTCCCAGGTTAAAGATACAGTGGAGCCACTTCCTCTGTCTTACTGGGATGTTGGGCCAAAACACCTTTTCCTTGGTAGAGGAAATGACTTAGAGAAGCTAACCCTCACTTAAGTTACGTGTTGCTTTGATGGTGCTACTCTGTGCCTCTGGTGTGGCTTATCAAAGTCTTAAGCAGTAAAGGGTGCAGCAGCGCCAAACTTCTTGAGTGCTAGGACACTTTGCACCTTTTGGCATAATTTGTTGCATTTGAACAGCTGCTCCTCTTCAGTGTGAGATGGAAGCTGGCAGGAATGGGCTTGTGGAAGGTATGACTGGTGGAAATGACTGCTAGCTTTGTACTTCTGTGGTGATGCATCAGAGGAAAGGATGGGTGTGCAGCGCAGAATTGGATCACTCCTCTCGAGCTTGGCATTTCACTGTTCTCATTGTTGACCGGCTCAAGAGCTGGGGCCAGATATGGGCTGGGAACTGAGGCTACTTTGGAGAAATGGCATGTCACTTTAGACAGAGAGAACTTTACCAAAACTATTGAATGCATGAGGAAATAAGTGAATAAAGAGCAATGAGAATCAGATAAGACACATAAGCCAAATGGGACAGCAGTGAGAAATGTATGTGTTCTGAATAGATTGGCAAGGAATTAAAACAAGTTTTGGCTCTAGTTATTAATGTAAAGATTTATTGTACTCTGTAGATCATTAGCAAATGGCTGGGCAGCTACGGAGGAGTTTTACCTAACTCAAAAGTAAGTTTCCAGAGTGTGTTGAGGGAATCTGTAGATTGGAACCTCAGTATCAACAAAGGTTAATAACTGAGGGTATGCCGCCTTGGACACAACTCCTCTTCTGTTATTTTAACACTCTAATAAAATCATTTTGTATAAAGTAACTGGATACTGTTAACACTAAATTAACTGATTCTAGGGAAAATAAATATATCTTGCAAATATGAAGTTATCCCCTTCCATATAAGGTTATAAACAGCCAAGAGATGCATTACTTAATCAAGCTGGCTCTGACCCCTGCACTGAGCATTGCTAATTACATGCTTTTGAAGCTCTTTCACGCGCGTGTTTTCTCATTGGTCACCTTATTTTCTGTCAGCATGATGAAGCTCAGTTAGGGTTACATTTCCTACAGTGTGTTTTGTTGGGGGTTTTTGTTGTTTATTTTTACTTGCACCTTGCTAAGCTTCAACATGTATGTTAATGTATTGGGGCCTGCTAAGTGAGCTAAGATTAAATAGCTCTGGAGAGACATGGGGCTGGAACAAAAATTAGTGAATTGTTTCTACTTAACAGATTGGTGTTGTGTGGAAAAATTGTGTGAGCTTTTACTCTCTTGCTCTCTCATCTGTAGAACTGGAAACCAGTCTCATGGGACACAAATTCCTGTCTGGTCAGTGTTAGTTCCAAGTCTCTGCAAAGGAAAAGTTGAAGAAAGGTATTTCAGAAAAGCTGAAAAGGGTGAAATCTTTCTTGATATTGTTAACTGTCCTCCTCCCCAGCTGAGGCCCACGAGAGGCTTTACAAGGCCCATACATCTGTTCTCCCTCACAGTTTCTGGTATACTGGTGTTCAAGGATCCTTCGTGCTGGTGTTTGTGAAGGGTATAGCAGCATTGGAATATTAGAGAACCCTGTGACTTAACCTGAAGGAATGACACTGAATAATACTGCGTTCACTAACTGCAAGTCAGTAGTTTAGAACAAGAGTTTAGTGTCTGGTGCCAGGTTTGTTTTTTAAGAAGTATAGACTGTTATTTATACAAGTATAAATCTTTTGGAGTGTTGGGCTTGCTTTGCATTGCTGCAACTGCAAACATGGAGATCTTGTATTTAAGTTACTGTTGAGAGATTATTTTTAGCATAAATTTATTGAAACAAGATTTCCTAATATAAAAATTGACTTCTCCAAGTCTATACTGGCTACACAGCAGTATTTATTCTGCCATGGATTGTGATTCTCAAGGTCATGTCTACTTGGAAGCCTGCCTTGATAAGTGCTCTCATTGCAGTGACCTTCATGGTTCACTGCAAGAATGCTTAAATCCAGCTTCAGCTGATAAAGGTAGATGGTCTGAAGCTATTCAACTGGAAGACACAAGAGACAAATGAGTATTCTGCCTTTTTTGGATTTTTCAGAGGGAGTTCTTTGCTCATGCTTTTTAAATGAAATGATCTGTCATGGAGTAGGAGTGTAGCTTTTTCAGTAATTAATACCTGGTTAAAGTGTAGGAAGAACTGTCAGCTTTTCTAGTGAAGAGTAATCACTAGCGGAATCCCGTTGGCATCTGTGTTCAGGCTTGTGTTGCTCAACATAGTTATAAATGATCTGGAAGAGAGGCTGAGTATGAGGTGACAGTATATGCTGAAAATCACTAATCAGGATAGCAGAAACAAGAGGTGGCTGGGGCTGCAGAAGGTTCTCACAGTACTTTCTTGTAGGCAAGTGGTATTTGATGCTAGTAGTTATAAAATTACGTACACAGGGAGAACAACTGTGTCTACGTAGTGATGAGCTCTTAATCTGTGCCGTTCAAGAAAGATCTTTTAAGTAGTCCAGATAATGCTCTACAAAACTATCATCAGGAGTCAAAAGAAAAAAAAAGGGAGGGGGGAGGAGGAACAAATAGGAATAATGGGGATCTCTAGGAAAAGGAGAAGGAGCAAATCAGGATGTCAAGCTGTAAATCCATATTGTGTTTCTGTAATGAATAACATACTCTCCTCAAAGTTAGGGGCAGACATTCTCCCCTCTCCAAAGAATTAGAGTAAGAATAGGGGAAAACACAGAGGAGAGTATGATTGAAGCAGCTTTTAGTAAAAAGAGTAGCCAAATAAACAGAATCTTAGCTTGGAAAATACATGATTGGAAGTAGGATGGATAAGGGGAGGGATTATAATAGTAATCTGCCACCATGGGAATATAAAGCAATTCTTTCCTGTTTATTTTGTCACCCAAATACAGCAAGAATTAGAGGGCATTGAGTGACACCCAAGCAAAGGATGGTAACCGCTGACAGAGGAGGTATTAAAACATGACCTCTTGATGCCCCAGAACCTTTCTGGGTCCACGACATCTTTTGAGACATTTCAGAGGTTTGCTGCATGTGTGCTTATTTAACCTACTCCCTGCATTGCCTCATTGCACCTATGTCTTGTGCTGGAGGAGAAGGTGAGGAATCAGACCATATCTACCCTTTCTATGCCATTCATAATTTTGTAGAAGAATATTATATTCTTCCAGAGTCATCTCTCTTCCAGTCTGAAATGCCTGGTCCTGCTCAGTCACTCCTGACAGAAAACCTGTTCGGTTCCTTTGGATCATTGTTGTTGCCCATCTTCCAGCCTTTCTTATGAGACTGTATGAAAATTTTAGTCTTTAAGAGTGAAACCCTTCCACTTGCATAGAGCATCCTATCATTAGGTAGCTCCCTGCACATTTTACAAAGGATAGCACTATCATTGTTTCCCCTTGAAAGATGGGTTAACAAGAGGGACAGAATGCATGAATTAACCTGAGTGGCCATAAGAGCGGATGCTTTGGAATGTATTATCTGAAAAGAGTGAGGTTTGGAAGAGGGAAGTACTGTACAGTGATAATCTGTTCTGGATATTATGTACAGTTTGGATTCCTACATCTTAAAGTGTGTAGTTGAACCAGAAAAGCTTATTAGAAGGGCAGTGTAAGTGGTCAGAGGTGCAAAGTGGCTTCTATACAAGAGCAGCTGTGTGATCAAGGATTGGTAACCTGGAAAGGAGAAGACAGGGAGGATGTGAAATTCTGTAGATTCAGGAATGCTGTGGATAATGTGCATACAGGTCTAGTGTTTGTGGTCTGTTTCAGTACAAGATCTTGACATATTGAAGCTGGTGAGTAACAGAATTGAAAGAGGTGGTAGGTGATGGAATGTCTTGTCAAAAGATGCAAAAGGTTTCTGTTGAATCTGAGGGATGCCCAAGCACATGGGAGGGAAATCCTTTGAAGATTCCTAAGTGTGCAGAAACCACACCCAGCTTCACCATTCTCATGAGCTGGAGAGAGCTGGAGGCTAGGAGAGTGTTCCTAGGAAATATTGTATATCTTCTAATACTGTTACTTGAGCATTGGCTTACTGATGCTTTGTTTGGTAAACTGCAAACAAAAGTCACACATTTGTAAATAAGAGGATGCAGTTATATGCTGGTTTTTAGCACCACAAGCTCCTCTAAGAGGGTAAGACCTGACACCTGATTGTGTAGCTAGGGTAATACTTCTGAAACTATACTGATGACTGTCCAAATGGCAAAGCTATTGTTCTTTCTGTTTGTCCTTTGCAAGAATACCAAACAGGAGAGTTTATCCTAACACCTCTTCTACTAGAAATGAGCACACTTGCATAGTGATCCTTATGCCATGCATTGGTGCAGAAAGGGCTAGTTTACCCCATAGTGTGTGTTATGGTGGTTTCTAATTGTGATTGCTAATAATGTTGTTGCTAGTGCTGGAGATAAGAGTTCAAGAAGTCGTTGCTGAATTTGAGACCTTCAGAGGTAGCAGAGGCCTGTCTAGTAGCTTTCAAGACTTTGCTTGACAAGTAAGGCAGTCCCTATCCTAACAGATTATCATTGTTCAGTTTAACTCCAACATAATCTTCGCATGAATAGAATTTCTTGTGTGTTTTATAGAATAACCTTTTATATAATTAGTATCTGCAATAATTTTTTCCTTTGAAAAGTGATTCATGTCATCTTGCAGATAGGAAAGACATAAAGCATTATTCTGCAATCGTACAAGAAGCCCTATTCATTCACAGTTTGTATTGTGAAGCCAGTCCCATATCCTCGGGGTTGGAACTGGTTTCATGGCAGCAGTCCTATTTGCAGAATCTTTATACAGTATATCTGAATTGGGAGCTGTTCTAGAGTCCCAACTGGGATGAAATGGCAGGCTGAAAAGAACGAAGTATGAATGTTTCTTCATGCAGTCAGTCTTTCCATTGTTGTTATTCATAACTAGGAGGTTTTAGTGAAAGTCACAACTGAAAGTCACAACAAAAGCCCATTTAAGCAAAGCTTGGGTTCAGGTTCCCCAGGTGATAACAGGAAATACTCCCAGCTTAGGTTTTGTCTTGACTAGGTTTACATGCTGGATCATGTTTGATGGTTCACTGGAAAATCTACAATCTGTGCCTGTGCTACTTTGGTCAAGCCAGGGGAAAAATGGGGAAAATAGTTTCTACTCTATATTTATATGTATTTGTGCTGCCTATACAATCATATGGTTTGGTTGTGGGGTCTTTGTAGTTCTTCTCTGTGTGTTTTTGTTGCGTTTTTTGGTCTTGCATAGCTGAAGTACTCTAGCACTTTGAATAACCTTAGGGAGAAAATTACCCGTGGTTTTATATAGAAGAAGGACATAGTGATTCTAATACCTTATTTCTCTAAGTAAGGAATAACTTAAGATGTATTTATTTCCCAAATTAGGTATAAACCCTGACTGTTCTTTTGTGAAGACTACTAGTCTCTCCTTGCTGTGTGTGAGACAGAAGGAGGAAGGAGCTCAGAGAAAATCCCATGCATTTTCAGAAACAATATTAATTCTTCATCAGATCTTTTGTCCTGAAATACTCTACTTTCTCTAAATATTATTTAACTTTGATTTCAGGAAATGCCAGAAGGTTTATTTGTAATTGATGAAGGTTCAGAAAAGGAAAAGCAGAAGACCTCTTACCCTGAATATGTTAAAAGGCACTCTCAGGGGAGTCAGTAGATCATTTAGACTTTGGAGACCTAGAAGTATGGGTTTTTCTGTCTGAACAAAGCCCATTAAGTCCTGTAAGATGAAAACAGTGGAGAGCCAACAGTACTTTTTCGTAACTGAGGCTCTGGTTCAGCAGAGCATTTAGCATACCCCGTAGTGAAGCCTGAGAGTTAGTGGCTGCAGGGTGTGGAGTCCTATTACATGGGTTGATGCCTGATGGTAGAAGCACCCCAGGGTTTAAAAACGGTTCTGTTTATGCCCTTTGTGCCCAGCACCCTGACTCACTGCTGTGGCTGGGGCACACCTCATACCTCAGATCATCCCTTTGGAAGGCCCTCCCATGCCTATGGGGCTTTGGGGCACTGCCAGTGATTGTAGAGGGGAGCAGGACAGGCACAGAAGTGTACTGAGGAGCTGGCCCTGGCACAACATGCAACTTGGCCTGTGATGTTTGATAGGCAGGTGGCAGCCTGTTACAGATACCAGTGTGGTAGTTGGAGCAGTTAGTTCTTCATCTTGAATGCAGTCATTTCAATGCTTTATATAATCTAAAGAACAAATTAGGAAGGTTTATTTGCAGTGTGTAAATCTACCTAATTGTGATGAGCACACATGGCACACTACAAAGTCCACTGAATACTCTTGCCAGTGCTGCTCAATTGCAAATTAAGACTTTGAAAATGCGTAAAATGTGGAACCCAGTTCTTAATTACAACAGCACCAAACTCTAAGGAACTTCCCTTTTGTGTGATACATTTGTACAGACTTATGAGCTAGGATAGGTGGGATGTAACATGCACATAGGGCATTCCTTTCATCAGGTACAGGTCTGACCTTTCACATGGTGCAGATATTTACCCTTAAAAGCCGCAAAATAAACCCATGTGGTAATGTGACTTAGCTGTGAGATAAGCATGGCTGATGAAGTGGTTTTCTGTTTGTAAAGGAAGATAGAAGATGCTCAGAATTTTGTTGTGGTGTTCTGATTGTTGAAGTATTAGAGACAGATGATGCAATAACTCTAAAACATAAGAGTCTTAAATGTGGGATTTCCTATCTTTTTGTAACAAAGTTAAGCAACTTTTGTCTTCTCTGGTGTACATATGACTGATGAAGGGAAATGCAACTCAAAATGGCTGTGCTAAGTGTAAGCCACTCAATTCCTAGTTTTCACAGGCTTAACTTTTTTGCAAATGTTGCATTCTGTTCTCGATGTCTACACAAGAAAGTGTAAAGTATGCTGCTGTTCGTGGGTTCTGAGAGAAAGGAAAAACAGTTATTCTTCCTTAAAATATTTTGCCGTGGTCCCAGACCCTGGTGGAAGGCTAATGGAAGCCCATGTGGCCTTTCCTAAAGGCTGTGCATTCTTAGAGGCATTCATCAACTTCGCTCCGGGCTGTTTGCATCTTTTTATATTCCAGAGAGTTTGGAAGTCCTGAAAGTACTTTTCTCTACTGCTCTTTTCCTTATCTTTAGAGTCTTGGAAAACTGAAGTCAGAAATTCATGTGATCCAAATGTTTTGCTCTATTAGAATTCAAGGTAATGTTTTCTTCAGTCTGTGGAGGATAAAAAAGCAAGTCTGAAAAAAATTAATGAGTGGTTAAAATAGAGCTGTTAAAATGGCAACACACAGACAGCCTGTGTATAAATATAGGCTAGCTCCTCAGCAGTGTTCTTATATGGTAGATCTGAGTGAAGGAAAAAGTATCAGCCTACTCTTAGTCTGTACAAGCCTGTGTGTTGGTTGTTGTAGGCTGGTGCCATACGCTTGATAGTAGACAAGGCTGCGTATTACATGGAAATCATAATGACACCTTTTTTCTGTTGCAGGGACCTACCTTACCAGTGTGAGAGGGGGATCTCGGAAGCATACTGTGGATTTTTTGCCTGTACATGCTACTTGATCTATCTTTTACTGACTCACACAAAAATAAAGAAGAGTCAAACAAAAATCATTGTCACTTCTGCCTAAGAACTGGCTGAATTTTATGGCACCTGCTGGAGACGCTTCCTGGACCATTAGAAATAGAGCAGCTCGTGCTGCATCTCTGGTCAGCGAAGCTTTCTGCATGGAGTACAAGAATCAAGTTGCCTTAAGTTAAACCATATATGAGTTGCACTAATTGTTGTAACTGTACTGCTGATACCACGCCAGACATGGCATTTCCAAGTTTCTCATGTAGTTTGAGTGTTTCCAACTGACATTGGAATGTTTTTATCAAATCCGGTGTGGCTGTGAAAAGTGTATGTGTGGGGTGTACTTTTTCCTGTTAAGTTCATGATAAATTTGGAAGCCTCACTTCCAAGTGTGATCTGTGCTATGGCAGCAACCTACAGGCTTATGGTCACTTCTGTGAACTGCTATAGCAGCGTGGTGATAGACCAGCACTTTCGGCACACTGTGCATTACTGCACAGGGACTTGCCAAGTGTTTAAGCAAGGGGTTACATGCTTAGTTGCCCATCACAGTGTCTGCACAGAGCTCAGTGTCCAAGATGCCAACCAAGACCATAAAATTCCTGTTCCTGAAAATGGACTTGCCTTGCCTGGAAATGAGGACTATCACCAAATTTTCCCAAATAATCCAAGAGTCAAAAAGTGGTCTTCAGTTCAAGCTTCCAGCAGTTTGAAAGACATTACTGGTGAGGCGATAAACCTTGCTAGTGGTAAAATAAAGGAATTCTCCTTTGAAAAGCTCAAAAACTCTTCCAGCCACGTGGCCTACAGAAAGGGAAGGAAGGTTCGCTCAGAATCCTTCAGCAGACGTTCATTTGATTTTGACTTGATTTATGGGCATTTTGGCAATGATGAGAACTGCCCTCCATGTGGATTTTTGCAGAGTCCCTCACCTGTGGAGAAATGGCAGGAAAGCAGTGATGCTCCAGAAGTCACCATGAATAATCCCATGGTTCCCTTCTCGTCTCATTCCTTCTCTGAAGAAAACTTCATTACCCAGATTTTGGAAAAACACAAGCTAGATGGTGGTTCTGGTGGAGATATTAAGGTGTGCTTAGACATCTTGCTCAAGTGCTCAGAGGATCTGAAAAAGTGCACAGACATAATAAAACATTGCATCAAAAACAAATCTGCAGACAGTGTTAGTGGAGGGAACAGCAATGACCCCCTGGCCAATTCAGAAATGATATATATGAACCTGATGACAAGATTTTCTTCATACCTGAAAAAGCTACCTTTTGAGCTCAAGCACCCAGGACACAAGGAAGCTAGTGACTTAGCAGATCTGGTTAACTGTTTTCATGGCTTGCAGCAAACTCCCTTTCCCCCAGTATTTGGAGATGAGCAGCCACCTAGGTATGAAGATATTATTCAGCAGCCATCCTCAACTGCACTTTCTCTCACACCAGGTGATCAGCGTGAGGTGACAAATACCTCGCAGTCCATCCCAGCAAGTACTGTGACCTTTACCTCAAACTCTCTTCATAGCATCCTGCAAGAGAACAGTGAGAGAGCTGTGAAAGATGCTTGTGCTCTACCGCAGTTACTAGCCACAAGCCCTTCTGACTGCACATCCTCCACTGAGGCTCTGTACATTGAGGAGGAGTCTGATGGAGAAAGAACATCAGGGAAAACAAAGAAGGCAGAGCAGAAAGGGGGCTGGGAGGGTTTAGAGCGCAGCTACCAGCCAGCTGGTTGTTCAGATCTAGCTGCCAATGCTAAAGCAGAATGTGCCAGAGTGGGAGATGCTGAGCTCTCCCACCCCTCTGAGAAAATCACTCCTTTAAAACCAGCTTCAGATTCTGTATTGCGTGGTTTCCAAGCTGATGTCTCCAAAGGAGAACTGATGTGCAGTAAGATAGACAAGGATGAGATAGACAAACTGCTGCTGGACTTGGAGTGCTTCTCACAGAAAATGGAGCGTACTTTGAGGGAACCTTCTAAAAAGGAGAGTGAACCTGCGCATTTGCAGATGTTTGGCTGGCAGGTACTACCTTTGTCTCTTGAATCTAAAAGTAAACCAGTTGACCCTGCTTCCCCTTTGTCAAAAATCATGGAAACCAATGGACATAAAATGGAAGAGGACGATAAAGCTCTTTTACTGCGTATCCTGGGAAGCATTGAGGACTTTGCCCAGGAACTGGTAGAATTCCAGACAGGCAGGGGAAGCTTATCTAAGGAGCGGGAAGTGATGCAAATTCTTCAGGAAACTTTAACGACTCCTTCACAGTCCCTCCTTGTAGGGCAGAAATGCTGTACTGGGGTTTCTTCCAGAGACTCTGTTCCAGCTTCAATTCAGCAGGCCCCAGAAGTGATTAAGGTAAGAGAACCAAACCTTTGATGGGGTAGTGAGTAAAACAAACATGGGAAATGTGTGTAGGGGGACACAATTACCGCTGTTAAATGATTCATTGTGCTTGGGATGCTGTGGTGTGGAATAACGTGCCCAACCTGTCAGAAATGGGGCCTTTATTTAAATAGGAACAAAAAAAGGAAATTAAACCCTCTAAGCAAACAAAGTATGCCATGACATGGTTTCATCCTGGAGCTTGTTCCTTTCCTGCTGGTAATCCTGTAGGCTGTTCGCTTGTGGTTTAAATGGGACCTCTATAACAGCAAGTAGAAACTATTTCAGCTAGCTACTACTTTATTCCTGGGAGCAGGTATTGGATTAATGAGAACTGAATATTTTACCTCTACCTTTCCCCATGTCTGAGCAGGCCTTTGTTCTCCTCATCTCTAGCTTCTAAGGAGAGAGATCCTTCATAGCACAAAGGTCAGAATCTAGGAGAATTTAATATTCCTCTCCCTGTCCCTAGTGCGTGTAGTCATTGTGGAGTCTGCATTGCTTGTATCTCTCAAATGATGAGTAGGTTTTCCCAGGAAAAAGGGTCTTAATGGGAGCCTACTTTAGAGGGAACCCAAGGGTGTTTTTCCATCTTTTAATACTTTTTATCTGATAAGTGCCGAGTTTTCAAGGCAACTTGGTGTCAAACTTCCTTCCAGGTGCACAGAAAGTATAGAAAGGGCTTCAGTTTCCAAAATCCTCTCTTCATACAGGCACTTAAAAAATGCCAAGGTTGTAAGTGTCCTTTCACAGGTGCTTCCAGTGGAGCATGATGTATGTGTCTTCAAAACTGTCTGCTTTTCTGAAAATACAGGAGTTTGGTGCAATTTTGAAAGGTTGGGGTGTGTCTGACCCTAGATGACCACTGAGATCTTTTCACACTGGGCTTTCCAAGTGTTTCTGATGTTTCTCTGGGCATCTTTGCTTACAGAAAACAGTGAGCATAACCTTGTCTGATATCTCCAGCAAGGGAAAAAGTCTTTTTCCGTTGAAGAGTGTAGAATCAAGAACCTGCAAAAGCTCTAAAGTGATCTCTTATAATAGCTATTCTTGCCTTGAATAATAATTTAGAATATTTTCTAACTTGTGAACTTCAAACAAAAGTGTGTTTGACAGCGTGGCGCTGAGTTTGTGTCAGTTTTTCTGGAATCCTTGAAAGCTGGATGCATTTACACTGTTAAATAGCTTATCAGTCTGGTGCCTTGCCAGGTTCTGTTTCTGTGATCACCCACCTAGCTGAGTGTTAGTTTGCTCCCAGCCTGCCTTCTTTGGACATAAAACATGCACCCATACTACAGGAGCTCTTCTCTTCCATGCAGCAGCACAACCCTTGCTTTGTGTAGATGGCTAGAACCAAAGATCATAAGAGAAAATAACTCCCTTGGGGACCCAGGGGAGCTGGAGGGGGCCTGGGCTGAGCACTGTGCAGCATGGATGCAGCTGGTAGGCTTTGGAGGGAGTTAGCCTTTGGCAGAGTGCACAAAAGTCATCTGAACTGCTGGCGCTATACTTATTCTGAGGTTTGCTGTCATTTATAGCACAGATGTGGCCAGGCATCTGGCTGTGGTCACAAGGCCCTCTCTAGGTATAGCATCTAGGCAATATACCCATGTTCCTGGATAACTCTGGATCTGCCTTGGAGCTCCATATGGATTCTGATTCAGTGTTGCACATCTGTGCTTGAGTAAATAATAGGTAAAGTATTTGTTTTGTTTTATTAGGGCTCATGAAACTCTTGTCAAATGGTTGCATGCACAAGCAAACCCCAGAGATCTAATACCAATGAAAATGCAGTCCTGCCTTCATTTATGAAGGCTGTGACAGTTTTAATATGCCTCAAATCCTAAGCAATAGAAAAAGAGGGAGAGCTGCTTCAAACAGGACTGTTTTCTGGCTCAGTTGGCTTATATATGCTGAAATCTGTGCTAACGTATATCAGTAACAGACTTTATCATAAAATAAATTATGATTCTCCACAGAGAGCAATAGAATTACTTGCCTCTTCATTTTTAAAGCCAAAATATTTAGAAACTTGGAAATGAATACTCAAGAAGTCCATCAGCTTTACAAAGTGCATAATGAGTGCATCATGCTTCTTTCAGGCAGGCCTGGAAATGTTGCATACTTTGAGACTGTCCAGCATCTCCCATTCTGAGATTCAGTTTTCCATTGCTAATCTCTAAACCTTCAACTATTTGTTTTAACATTTCCTGTTCTGTGTGCTGTCTTAAGCTGATTATTTTAATGTGTTGGTTTTGAAAGAAATGATTGAGTAAAAACAGTTCAGTTGTCTAATGGAGACTAGCAAAAAGACCAAGTGTTTATCTGTAGCTTTGTCTCTAGATAGAAGGGCAATGAGGAGTCTGGGGTGGACTGGCAGGTGTGAGGGAGATGGGAAAAACTAGAACCAGTGAGTAGTGAGGAAGGTGAAGATGACTGTTGGGATCATAAGACCTGAACTGCAGAAGTGCTAGTGTCAGGGTTTGGGGTTCTTTGGTTTTGTTCTGTTTGGGTTTTGGTTGTTTGTTTTGGAGGTTCTTTTGGAAGGCAAAGGGTGCTGCCTTTGGGGTAAACTGTTGTCTTACATAAAAAGTCCTTTGAAAAGTCAGTGGTAGACGTTTTTGACATTAGCCTCTCTGTGCCCTTGGTCTACTGCCTGTGCAGGATGGCTGATTTGACAAAGTATTTAAATCAGTTAATGTTTGCAGAATACTTGGAACTCTAGTGAAAGTACCCTAGAAAAGTCTGTAAGGAGCTTACCCTGTTTGAGTAGTGCAGGGCTCTTGATGCAAGTCCTGCTCATGTGTTTTATTTTAAGAGCTGTTAGGTAAAGTTTGTGAATAACTTAGCAGAGACCAGGACTAGAGTTTGATACAAAAAGAGGTCTCTCTTTTTGTCTTTCCTCTGTTGGGTGTATCTTTTCAAGAGGATTATTCATGGTGTAGTGAGCCAGAAAGCAGTCCTGCTTCCCATTTCTCTCTCCCCCATGCCTTTACTTGCTGTTGCATGGTTCTGAATCTTTATGCCAACTCTGATGCTTTGTGCAAGATAGAAATTATAGGTAGTCTTGTTTTCTGCCAGATTAGTAAATGGAATTGCTCACAGAGGTCAAATGAGTGATACAGCCATTTCTGGACAGAGACTGTGAGTCTGGGAGCAGAGGGTTTACAGTTTGCAGGGTTGATAAATGGTTTCAGACCCTTTTGTCTAACTACATTGTATCTGACTGAGATAGTAAAGTGGCAAGTCAAGTATCCAGGAGACCATTGCCTGCTGCCGCTTTTCCTCTGGGCTGGCTCTAGGTAGCGTCTACCTAATCCTGCCTCTCCTTAATGACTGAGGTGGATATTGCTGGGATTCTCAGAAGTGTTCTTAACTCACTGTGCTCTAGAACACTATCCTGAGGCCAGGCACCTTGGGGTTTTTTGTGTCAAAATGTCTATATTGCATGCTTAAACAGGTGGCGTGCATATGGCTCTGAGTGGAATTGAGTTTCATAATCATATAAAGCTGAAGTTGACCTAGCAGCTTCATAATTCTGCCCCTTCAAAATGTTACTTCATAATTCTGTGTAAATTTTCATTCAGCAAATCTAATTATGTGATTATGAAGGATCTTGTGTGGGGCAATTAACTCTAAAAAGTGATTTCTATAACATCAGTGTGACTTCGGCTTTGTCAGGAAATAATCACATTTGCTCAAAATGCATCCAAAATATGATGTAAAACCACTTGTGGGAAATCAGCTTTCATCTCATGTATTACAAATTGTTTTGATCAAATATTTGTAATATCTGTCAAGCTTGCACACAGTCTGCATTCTTTTCAAACATCAATTATTCATTAATCTAAACAAAATAGTAAAAAAAGGTGCTTTTTTTTGCCTTTTTTTTTTTCCTGCTTGGTAATAATTATTAAAAGAAATGAAAATAGGAAGTGAATCTTAGATCAAAGATGCTAGAGAAAAAAACAACAAAACATTAAATTGGATGACTTGGCAACATGTTCATGACATGTGGGCGCCTTATAGTCAGGGACAGATACAGTCTCTGCTTGTGTGAAACTGATTTATCTTGAAGTAGACGTCTAAAGGCAGGTGAAACAGTCTAGTGGTAGACATTAAGGTTTTTCAGCCTCGTTGACTCTAAAACCGATAAAATATCATGCTGTTGCTGGAAAAGTTTAACCAGTTTAGGAAGCAGTTGAAGCTGGTGCCCTTCTCAGCTGTGCAGAGTGCATTGAATTGTTGCAGCCAGGCTTTGGGGTACAGCTAAGTCCTGTGATGATCAAATCATAAAAGTATTTTGGGACTAAGCCTCCAGCTTTAGATACAGGTGAGATTCTATATTCTGGTGACTAATGAAGGCAGTTTGACAACTCTCACCTACACATTTTAAACTGGGTCAATTATTGTAAAAAGGAATTTCTTAAATTTGACTTGGTTTCTTCAGTTAATCCATAGGCTGCTGATAGCAGATTTTTCTGCTTTGGATTTTGTCCAGTTGACTTTGAAACTGTTGATACAAGGTTCTTTTGCTGTGAATTTCTCACAGTACTGTATATTTCTGTTTTTATCTATACCCACCTTATGTGTTTCGAGGGTAGGAAGTACCATGCTAGGAACCTACCATAGTGCAAAACATTGGCATTCAGACACAGCAAGCCTTGCCTCCAGTTTACTTGTATTTTTCCAGGTTATCAGTGCAAAACCCCTCAAACTTCCAGGATCTTTTGTGGCTGGTTAATTTGTGAGTGTCAAGTACGTGGCTGTTTTTTTAGAGGGGTATTTTTAAGTAGTAGCTATGCCTCTTTCATGCATCCATCTTTTAAAGCCCTCTGTAGTTAGTCTGGTTGCAGCTGTAGAACTACTTTAGAATGCCTGAGCTTATTATCCAAGAACATCTTTATGTGCTTGCTTGTTGTTAAAGATACTTGATCATTTGCTTTTTCCAAGCAAGAAGGAAAAATTGATGTTTTTTTTAAAATTGCAGCCTTTGGTCTGGAGTGGGAACTAGTGCTGATCCTGTACTTTACCACCTTGGAAGCGGGAACCTCAAACCACTAGCATCATATAGGCATTGGGTGAGATCATGTGGTTTAACTTTAGCCGAGTCTGATACAAGTTTGCACATAAAGTTTCAACTCTGAAGTGCATAAAGTAGGAGCTATTGGGGAAGATGGTATATTTAGCCACTTCTGCAGCGCATCTAATTTTAGCGCTCTTGGTAGTGGTGGTGGGTGCTTCCTTTCCCATATTACCCCTGGCCTATTACAAGCCAAGGACAGATTGTCTGTCATGTAGCCAGCAGGGAAATAGATTCTGTTGTAGATCATGTTTCTCAATTAAACTATTACAAGAAGGCAGAAGATCTTGTGGTACTGAAAGATACTTTGAATATCAGTTAAAAAAGGGAGCTTTGGCTTCAGGAGTGAGATAAAATCTCTAGATGTTGTCCTTGTGAAGAGAGAGAAGACACAGTATGTTGAAGCCACTTGGCATTTTTTGCCTATAAAAATCAAAACCAAGAAAGCAACGTGCTGGTCTTGACCTGATCCCCTTCTGGAAAGGGCAGCATCTGCTTAGGAGCTGACCAGGATGATGATCAAGGAAAGTTCTCTGCAGAGGGACCCAGACTTAGGAGGGGAGCTAGCCTTCCTTGCGAAGGGCTGTGACTTTGTTCTTCCATCTCGATTCAAGAGGAGGCTGAAGTCATTCCAGCAGGCCCAGGTTTGAATGCTTGGCATTTCTTTTTTTCCCCCCCTTTTTGTTTTTTTTTTTTCATTGGATCAGAGAATCAAACTGTCCCCCCTCTAAGCATGTCTATTTGCAGAAAGCTATTTGCAGCTAGATACCAGCAGGTTTAAAAATAAACCTTTCCAGGCTTCGATTGCAAAGTTAAAGTGTCTTTGTAAACAAGGGGAAAAAATTAACAGCAAGGGCAGTGATCGAATAATAGGGAGAGGTAGTGTAAGACACTGAAGTCTTTTCTGTGTTTTTCTAAAACTGTGTGATTGCTCTGAATACCTCCTGTTGCATGTGAAACAATCACAACATTCTGTTGTATTTAGTGGGTTGTGCTCTCTACTGTATAAATCTGTGCACAGAGCAGCCTACCTGGTTTAGGCATTTGTGATTTTACCAGCAAGGTGCTTCTTTGTGTTGTTTCCTACAATCTCTGGGCTGGGGATGAAGGAGATCATAGAATCACTTAGGTTGGAAAAGACCCTTAAGATCATGGAGATGTAGCCAAAGAACTGGAAACTGCACCACGGCTATATGTCTTGGTCAACCCCAGCTGCTGTACTCAGTTTCTGGGACAACTGGCAAAAGATTGGAGTATGTTATGCTAGGACACCAAATAGTCATGTAGCTACCCCCGATTTACATTGTGTTCCAATATGCTGGAATCAGCCTATCTTGACCTTCATCTATATTTAAGTAATCAGTGACCCAGTAAGGAAGTTAAAAAGTTTAACTTCTGAGTGGTGCAGCTCTTTTCCGAAGAAACGGCTATTAAAGTTGTTCCGGAGTGTATTGTAGTGCTTTTGTTTTTGTGATTCCTGGTGACAGGCTAAAGTACATATGAGGTTAATCTCTGGAACATGTTTTTTCACTCCCTAGAGAAGAATTGCATGAAGTAATAATGCAGAGTAATAACTTGGGTGTGGACCATGAGCAATTTAGAAGAGACTAATAAGACCCGCTCAACACAGCGAGGTTCACTCTCCAAAGCTGGTCTGATCACCTAAGGACATAATCAGGGAATGGGTTGCATGGGGAGATAGGATCTCCTGGTAGACCAACTGGAAAACCTGACTAGCCTTTGGTACACAAACGCGTGCCTGGGCTGAAGTAGGAGCAGCGCCTTCACTGCTAAATGAGTCAAGAATAGCTGCTCTGGGGCTGCGGATCCAAGGCAAGTGAGCTAATGCGGTGAGCAATTGTAGCTGAGAAAACAGTGTCTTCCTTTCTCTTATCTTTCTTCCAGTACTTGTTCCCTCTTGCTACCGTGTGTCACCCCCATCTTGCAGTGGGCCCCATGGGCCTTTCTGTGAGCTGGCTTAATGCCTAACTAACATGGTAAAATATCATCCAGCAAGTCTGTTCTCCACCTTTTAGTGGGTTAAGTAGGCTCACAGAGGACAAGTTCGGGATCTAGCATTTAGTACACAGTGCCAGTGTACATTTTGGGGTTGCAGAGACAGGAGTTCTCCCACTTGGCAGCAGTGAGATGTTAAGTTTTGTGTCTTGTGGGGCTATACCTTGTGGTTTGGATTTATTAGTGTGAAGTGAGCTGAGAGTGGAGGTAATTTGGCTCACTAAGTAAAGAAAAAATGCAAGCAGGAGAAAAGGTAATAAGGTGGTTGCAGGGAGCAGAGGGGTTTGTGGAACGCATAGATGTTGGCCTGAAAGGCAAGGGAGATGCTTTATTGTAAAACCCCTGTCCAAGTGCTGTAAATTTCAGTTCCTGTGCTCATCTCATGCAGGACTATTTATGGAAGGATCAGAGAGCCTCCCATAGTAGTGTTGGTAGGAAAGGAAGTCTTTAATCCAAAATCTCACTTGCAAGAAGACTATTCCTAACGCTAGGTCACATTAGCACTGGCTTTCTTCAAGTCTTGAAAACTCCCCAAGGATAGGGGTTCCCCTCACCCCTTTCCAGTGACTTCTTGCAGGCTGTAGTACCCTCAGTTAAATTCGTCCTCCAGCTTAACCCTCCCAAGCTGCAATTTATGTCTCTTGCCCCTTTTATACCATTTACCATTACAAAGTTCGGCTCCGTCATCTCTACCTACACTTCAAATAGCAGTAGGCTGTGATTAGTCTGTCCCTTAGCTTTCATTTTGCCTGGCTAAGACTCTCAGACTCTCCTGCCAGGTGATCCTGACCCTGGCTGTCTGATTTGCCTTCTGTAGATCATGGTCCAGTCTCTCCCCATCCTTTCTGAAGGCAGAAAACTGGTCACAGTAATGCTGATGCAACCTCCCTAGTGTCAGGCAGAGGAGGTGGTAACTTCCCATGTTCTCCTGGCCCTACTCCTAATGCAGTTTGCCTTATTTATAATTAGCCAGTGCTGCAGGCTCATATTCAGCCTGGTGCACCCGTTTCCCCAACATCTTTTTTCAGCAGGGCTGTTGCTCAGCCAGTGGGTCCCCAGCCGGACCTGGTGCTTGGGATTGGTGTACTCGGGAGGAGAGCTTGGCACCTTTACTAATGGAAGCAGTTGAACAGTTTGTCGAAGCCTCTCTACCTGAGAGACCTTTCATCATGGCAGCCTTGCCCTAGAGAAGTGTCATCTGCAAATCAGGGCAGATGAGAGTTGCAGTGGAGCTTCTAAGAGGAGTGGGGATTTATGCCCACTGTTGTCCTTCTGTCTGAATTAATTAACACTGGTGGTTTTCTCCATGGAATTTTTGGGGAAGCATTTGGAGAGTGGGGTGAAGTATATCAGTTGTGGGAAGGGCATGTGCAAGATCTATAGGCACACCTTTCAGGCATGCAATGCCTGTGTTTGCAAAACTCAACTGGATAAGGCCATGAGGAACTTGATCTAGCCATAGAATTAGCCCTGTGTCCCTTCTCACCTGCATCTTTTTGTGATTGTGTTGCCTAAGTGGAGTTTATTCTCATTTTTGTTTTGCTGCAGTTGGACTTTATTGCTGCTGGAGAGTTTACAATTTATAGTAGAAAAGAGTCTATTCAGAAACGCATTTTCTCAGAGCCTCACTTTCTTGGGCTGTTCGGAGCCATGTGCAAATGAACCTTTGCTGTTCTTACTGTCCTTAGAGATGGGTGAGAGAGGCAGCAGATAAATACAATGAAGGGAAAGGGCTTCAGGAAAGAAAGGGAAGAGAAGGTCTCAGGCGATAGACAGAAGTCAGTTTTGGAGAACTGATGATCTTTTGAGGATGGCTTGCATCCAGTTACCATCAGACTTCAGCAAGACAGGAACTATAAAAAAAATGGAAGGAGACATGAAGTCAGCATTGTGGACTGCGAGAAACCAGGCTGAGTCACTGTCCCATAGAAGAGATGATTACAGAATCCAATTTGGAAAAAAACTCAAACTGCTAAATTTATTATCTAGAATCCTATTGGAGCTTGGGGCCAGAACAAAGGAGTAGAAAGTATCTGAGCACTTGATGTGATACTGCTTCCTTCTGTGGAGTTTTCTGCCGGGACTGGGAGAGGCTTATTCTCTGTGCGTTGTGTAGCTACAATGAGGCTGCAGTTCTGTCTGGTTTATTTATAATCCAGATGTCACTGTTTTAATCTGTCCTTAAATAAATTGTGTGACTGGCAAAAGGTGTAATATGGTGGATAGAGAGAGTTAAGATAAATTACACTGCACTGTAGAGTAATATTTAAAAATGGGCTTTACTCTCACCTTCCTATTTGGCAAAAAAAGCCCATTAGCTTTTGATAACTGTCCTGGGTTCAGCAGTAGCAATCATTTTTCTCCTCCTTAGTAGCTGGTGCAGTGCTGTGTTTTTGATTTTGGTCTGGGAACAGCGGTGATAACACCGA
>WYDI02024254.1:0-30174 GCA_009867235.2 Psittacus erithacus
CCTGTCCATCAGTTCTGTAGCCCCATCATAGAAGGCCACCAAATTGGTCAGGCAGGATTTCCCCTTAGTGAAGCCGTGCTGGCTGTCACCAGGCACCTTGTTGTTTTTTATGTGCCTTAGCATGCCTTCCAGGAGAAAATAGCACATTATTGCTTGGCTGACTATTTTTTTGGCAGATTCAAGTATCTTTCTCCCTGAGAACCAACGAACATGATTATTGAGTAATGACAGAGAGGTGAGATGAAATTCTTCAGACTGGAAGCAAAGCTTTCAAGTCTTTCTATTTATAGTATGTATTTATGGCTTTAAGCCTAATGTGTTGCAAAATAGCTTGCATATTCCTGAATCAAGATTGCATAGGGCTAAAAATTCTTTATTCAACACTGGTGTAAATAGAGCATAAGAACTGCAGAAACAAAAAGTCTTGCAGCTGCAGTTGTTGGTGTGACCTCTGTTGTGCTTTAAAGTGGCTTAACCACCCTGCCTGACCTGACCAGCTACACAAGATGGGATAAGTTGGTTAAGTATCAATTAGCAAAAAGCAAAGCCAGAGCTGTGTGGATGCAAGGCATTACTAGAGATTAGACCACTCACCAATGTAGTTAATGTTAGCCAAACCCCCCAGGACATGCAGTATGTGTCAACCAAATCAGTTTTCTTGCGGTTAAGTTACAACACGACCATTCCCAGTGTAACTGTAGGTGCTGTCTCATGAACTGTGATGGTTAAAGGTAGGATCATTTCAGAAACTGTCACCTTATGACATGAACAACGGAGTGAAATCTGTATCTATACCACTGACAAAATTGAAGCTGGGATGATCGCATAAATTCACACCAGCAATGGTTGACATTAGTACATTAGGCTAAAGGTTGAGGTGGTTCAGAAGCACATGATGTACCTGTATAACCTTGGAGAGAGAAGCACGCGCGCTAGCCAGGTTACAACATCCCCCCACTTTAATTCACCATGTAAGTAAATAATAGATTTTCTCATCAGCAAAGCCAATAAGCCCGCAGTTTTGTTGGCATAAAGGGTCTTAAGGAGGGTACAATCACTGCAGCTTGGCATATTCCAGTTAAAAGATACCCTACTCAGAAATCCTTCCATGAACAGTGACCGAAATATCTTCTATTACTGTGACACATACTCAGACCTAATATTTCATGGATTCAAGAATCCCCTATTTCTGAATTGAGCATCAAGACTGTGAAAACAGGATTTTGCTCTACCTCTACACTCCTTCTCACTCTTGCCTTCCTGTTTACTAGGAAGATGTGTGTAGAAAAAATGCCCAGGTATTGTACTCAGTTATTGTAAATGATGAGTGAACTTCCTGCTCAGAGGGGGGCAGAAACTGAAAAGATGGTATTGCACTGGGAAAGTAATTTCTGAAGAGATTGGGGCAAGTATTCTCACTTTCTATCATTCTTAGCCTACGTGTTGTAAACTCTGAGAGCTACTACATCTAAGGTGAAACTCATGGTGAGAGCTTCAGAGAGCCTTGTTCTCAGGGCTACAAACTCCATCTCCAGGAACAACAATCAAAAATCTATTTCCAATGTCTATTCCAGCAGTACAGTCCAAACTACAGCTTTCCGTTCTATATCTTGTTTTCAGACTTACGAGACTGTACATTATTTCCATCTGAATAACAAAGTTTGCAGTTGAGGCTATTTAGGACTAACTTCAATTCCCCTGGCTTTTAATCAACATATTGCTTAAATAGAATGATGCTTCCTTTGGTATGTGTTTGATTTTTTAAATTTTCAGGCCTTGTATAGCTTGGTCTTAAGACGATGGTTCCCTTCAGCGCCTGGAAAGCAGGAGACATGCAGAACAACCAATAATGTTGGAGTAGCCTCTCTAGTTTCAGGTTTTCCTTCAGATCTATCAGTGCTGCAGCTGTACTTCTGCATGACAGTTTGCCAGCTCTGTCAGCCCCCACTATTCATCATCCTTTTGGGCTTACATTCTCCATTAACACTAAATGTTTTTTTAACTAAACATTTTTAACATTAACATGTTTAACATTAACTAAAGTTTTAATTTCTTCTCTGCTACCAGTTCCACAGCTTTTGGAGCTAGAATTCTTCCACAGATTTACTCTCCCATAAAAATCTGGCAAACTCAGATGTCCACCTGCCAGTCACTCCCCCACTGTAAGAAGAAATGGTCACTTCTTGTTTGTTCTGGGTTTTGAGTGAGAGAGCCCAGCAACAAGAATCTTATATCTGTTTGATTCCTTCCTGTCAGACCTATGTCAGGCCTGATACATCTTTTGTATTTAACTTCCAAAAGGACTGTTTTTTAATGGGAATTATTTGAAAAGCAATATAATGCAAAGGTTGATTATCTTCACATTCCAGAATGACTCAGTTCAGGTTAATGTCTTGGCTCCCCTAGACTGTCAGTAAGTCAGACTTTTCCCTTAGAAAAGCAGCTATAAACATATGCTGCCTACCTGCAAGCAAACAATTGCCACATGGAAAACAAAGAAAAATAACCAACTGAAGGACAAAATCAACACCAGGGGTTGGAATTACCTAAAACTGTAACCAAAGCAGTTTGATTCGGATGAGCAGTAGAAGAACAGGTATAATATCCACTATCACTTCTTCCTGCAGCTGAAGCAAACACATACTGGATCCGAACTGCCGAGTAATCCATTTGATATTCTAATCCTTCAAACTGGCGATCCTAGTTTTCAACAGAGATTTCCATTTAATCGGTTGATAGTGCCCAATATTACCTCTCCTGAAACGTGCCGTCTTCTTACCTGCTCAACTTCTTTGTTTTCTAAAGATAATTTTATTCCGAATTTATAATTATTGTGAACAGCTCTGCACCTGATCAGCAATGGTTCTCCAACTTTAAGAAGTAATTCAGGTAAAGGTGCTGCTTGTCTTTCATTTAAATCTGCAAAATCAAAACTTAGTCACTGAATGAACCATCACTTTGCCTGGAAAAATGCTCAGTTAGCTCAACAGTTTTGACGCAATTTACAAGATATCTATAGCGCACAGTTCAGCACGGAGCTTAGCTCAGGTCAGGCTTACTTAAAAGAATCAGACTAATAAACCTGAATTTATAGATCAATTTATAATTATTTATAAATGTATATATTTGAGAACATTTTGAAGAGTGTTTCCATGCCCCATAGTCCTAAAAACATGAAGAAAAAGTTAATAGATATTTAGCAAATGTAGGGCAAGACATTTTTCACAGAGACTACAAATAACTATTAGAATTAGGTTTTAAACATGTAACAGAGCAATCATAGTCATTGTTAGATTTGTTCCAGTGATTATACAAGCATGTAACATTATAGAAATAAGTAGTTTAGCAAAGAAAGTATACCCAAGTGAGTAGCGCAACTAACTTCAGCAGCAGGATCCAGTTTGCATGTAAGTAAACTTAGAGGAAAGTTACCTATTGTAAAGAGGCCAGTGCATTCTCTGCTCAGGTCATTAGCTGCACAGCACCATATATAAGTTTGAAATAATTCATATTGTATCTTCTGTATGCCATCTATTTCCCCAGTTTCTTCATGCACTTTATCAGGGCAACTACAATTACAAGCACAATTATTCATTGACTCATTTGGTTAACTTTAAGCAAATAAATCTGATAAATTTCCAAGCCATGAAACTATGCAAACAATAGTGGGAAAACTGGATCTTACATAGCTGAATAAAAAAGGAACTAGGAAAAGTGAAGATAAGAAAAGAAAATGTCATAGCCTAGGCAGAAATATGAGCTGAAATAACCTGAATATGCTCAAACTGGCTCATAGGCAGGTAATGCTGTGACTAAAATCTGGACAAGAGTGAAATCATAGAGGCTAAGCTTTCATACCACATCTCTGAATTCCTGTGGTAGGAACTGCTGCAAATCCAGCAGCCCTTATGAGACCCAGATCCCAAAGAAATCCCAAAGACCTCAACTGTCTGCAAAGAAAGGCATTATTCCTGCTATCAATAGAATCAACTTCATATACTAATAGAATGGGGGAAAAATAATTAAGCTCCGAAAACTAGGATCCTTTATAATATCTTCCCAGCTTTAATACTTCATGTGAAGTCTCCATGACTGGAAAAAGGGAAACATTGCACATATTTTTAAGAAGGATAGGCAGGAGGACCCTGGGAACTACTGACCTATTAGCTTCACCTCTGTATCTGGGAATATCATGGATCAGATCCCCCTACAAGCTATGCTAAGGTGGACATGGAGGACACAAAAGTGATTTGAGACAGCCAGCATGGCTTTATAAAGGGCAGCTCCTGCCTGACCAACATGGTGATCTTCCACGATGGAGTAACTACGTCCGTGGACAAGAGAAGAGCTACTGATGTCATGTATCTATACTTCTGTAAGGCCTTTAACCCAGACTTCCCCAACATCCTTCTCTCTAAATTGGAGAGATATGAATTTGATGGGTGGACTGTTTGGCGGATGAGGAATTGGTTGGATGGTCACATCCAGAGGGTAGTGGTCAAGGGCTCAATATCCAGATGAAGATCTGTGACAAATGGTGTCCCTCAGGGGTCTGTATTGGAACCAGTACTGTTTAATATCTTGATCAGTGGTATAGACTGTGCACACCCTCAGCAAGTTTGCAGATGACACCAAGCTGAGTGGCGTGGTTGACATGCCTGAGGGATGGGATGTTGTTGACATGTCTGGCTCAAGAAGTTGGCCTGTGTGAACTTCTTGAGGTTCGACAAGGCAGAGTGCAAGTTTCTGCACCTGGGCTGGGGCAACCCCCAGTATCAACAACAGGCTGGGGGATGGAGGGGCTGAGAGTATCCCTGAGGAGAAGGACTTGGGGGTACTGGTGGATGAAATATCGGACGTGAGCCGGCTTCAGTGTGCGCTCGCAGCCCAGAAAGCCAATTGTATCCTGGGCTGCATCAAAAGGAGCTTGACCAGCAGGTTGAAGGAGGTGATCCTGCCCCTCTACTCTGCCCTTGTGAGACCTCACTTGCAGTACTATGCTCATCTCTGGGGCCCCCACCATAAGAAGGACATGGGCCTGTAAGAGTGAGTCCAGAGGAGATGCAGCACTCTCAGGAGTGGATCAGGCAGAGACAGGTTTTCAACCAAGCTGGCACAACCTGTCTCCAAAAATTCTGACCCCAAAGCTCTTCTTCAGTTATCTCCCCAGCTCACTATGCATACTAAGCAGTACAAAGCCTTCCCCTACTTCAGAAGTTGGTGAACTCAGTCTAGAGATTCAGCATGCGTACAAACATACACCATACCTCTTTTCGGGTGTTTTGCAAAATATCCACTCCACATAGGGCTGGGGGTAGCTCTCAGATAAGCATTCAATTGCATCTGATCCTTCCCTTTTCCTAAAATAGGGTTTGCCTGGTCTCTCTGTTAAGAAATAATGCAAATATTTAAGAATACTGAAACAATTTTGAAACAGTGTTTTGCTTATTTCCTAGTGCATGAAGTTACAGAGATGTGACTTGTTTCGGGAGGTTTTAGCACTGAGTGAATAGAAGATGATTATGCCTCAGGGATATTATGGGTTGGTCTCATGAGATTTTCAGCCTTGATTGCTAAATCACAGTATCAAAGCCTGCGCCAAAGGATATTCCTGAGACTGAGGCTGAAAGGTGTGAATTTGCTGCGCTTGCTATTCATTTCACTGGGCAGGAGCACAGATACCTTTCGAAATAACATACCAGTCCCATGGCCTTTGGTGGAATATCTGTTGAGACTAGAAAGTCTCTACATAAAATGGGATCCTTGCATACTATTTGGTCAGATCAGATACACCATGGAAAAACAATGGGTGATAATGACTTCTGATAACCAGCAGACTTCTCTAACCTGTATTTGTAACCCGGAGGGAAAAGGTTCCTAGATAACTCCTAGTCCCCTCAATCCATCAGGTGCAGACTTGGACTAAGCACATAAATTTAATGTATTATAACTGCTAAAGATTTGATTCAGAGCACCAACTCTGGCTTCAGGTCATTTTACAATGAAATTAGAGCTTCCACACAGAAGAGTGGCATCTTCTTTAGTCATTCTTTCATCGCCTGCAGGGTAACATACTAACCTAGTTGGTTCTATGATTCTAAGGTGAAGCTAATACTTTTGGATTTTCAGTTTCTTTCTTCATTTATCTCTTATAAGCTGGGCCTAAAAGGGTTTTTTTTTTCCTGCCTCTAGAGATTCACATCTCAGTTGAAGGATTCCCATATAGACTGGAGGATTTTATGAGAGATGAAATTATGATTAGATCCACAAGAGGAAGAAGAATGCAATCCAAGCAATTGATATGGAAAAGATCTTTATCGAGACTGTTTCAAACCACTCTTGCTTGCACATGCAATATCACCTTTTACCTCTAAAGCCTAATTGGTACAGTAGAGAAGATAATGTTTAACTGAAGATTTAGTACCCCAACCCCTCAATGAAGCTGTTAAAATTATGATTGAGACATGCAATAGGCCTTCAAATAAAACACGGGGAGACTGGAGATGACACTTCTGACACCTGAGAGAGAAAAAAAGTCAAGCAGAAGAAGTTCTTTAAAAACAAATAAAGAGGGAATAAAAACAGCTGATTCATCATGATTTATTAAAAACAGGGCAAGTAATGATGCTATTAAACCTTTCTCTGGACGGCTTTGTCAGTCTTTTAGCTGTTTGGATGGATGTTTTCCTCTCCTTTCTTTGAAATTTCTTTTGCATTTTTTAATTTTAAATTTGGCCCTCTCCAGACAAAATATAGTATTTATCTTCTGTTAAAAACACCCCAAACATGTCAACATGGGTCTTTTTTCTTTTAATCTATGTTCTTGGACACCCCCACTTAGAAACAGAAGTTTGAAGTACCAGAGATGTCCCTTGTGTTATTCTTCAGAAAATTCAATCAAATCTGCTCCCACTGTGAGCCTTTCAAAAAGTCACACCTCACAGGTGCGCTGTCATGAGCATTTAACAGCAGCTAAAATCTCAGCTTCTCAGGCACCCTTGTGCTGAGCAGCTGTAGTACTGATAGGTTTTACCTGAAGACTCAATAAACAAGTAAAGGCTGCCACTGAGAAGAAGGACCTTGTTTTTCCCCTTCCCTCAGTGGTGACTCTTGCTGCTCATGGAATTGTGAAAGAAGAAGCTGTGAGAGGAGCGCATGGACCCAGAGGCAGGCCCAGGAGGAGAAGTGGCAGTGACTTCGGAGCACCAGACACCAGAATATAAAAGGGATGTCCTGATCTGGTCCGGGTAATAGCACAGCTGACAACACTGAGAATAAACAGGATAAGATGCAAGCAAAGAAATCTAGCCCATGAGCTCTGAGACCACGCAAAATACATCCTCAGTTTGTCCCTTCTGGCATAGAGGGAATTTCTCATAGGAGAGAAGAGAGCTGCTATGCATTTCCATCTTTATTTGTTCAGTTGCGAGGTTTATTGACTTGAAAGATGACTCATGCAGTCTGTAGTTTTGATTTCAGCCTCTGAAGACAGCTCCAAGACCTATTCAAGTCTAGGAAGATGCTTGAAATGCAGTATGCGAGAGCTTCATTGCTTTGACTGAAGTCTCTCCCCTTAAACCTATTGATGGAGAAAGCCCTTTCATCTCAGATATACTTACTTCGGATGAGAACAGGCACAACTACTGTATAATTGCCAGTTTCACTTATGACTGAGAAGGTGTATTTTCCAGCTTGTGCTTCTTTTATTTGGGAAAAAGCCAAAGACACAACATATCTGTAAAACAGAAAGTAAAGATGTATTTGCTATCTAGAAAGTAATATGCAGCACACACAATAAAATGTTAGTTCCTCAGTCTTGCAAAAAGCCTTCAGAAATGCTAGTCTTCATTATTTACATAAAACCCTTCAACCTGAAGTGTTTTTATCATGTACCTTCATACAAAAGTAACACATAGGAATCTAAACCCACATGTACCACATGCTTAATGCTGAGGATTGAGAAGGATGGACTTCCTGAGCTTAGGACAGCTGGGAAGGTACACAGGAAAATGGTTTACCTACAGTCCCATCCCACATGTTTTGCAGGGGGAGGCAATGTTCCCTATCAGGTTTGGCTGTGAGAATCAGAATGCTATTCCTGTTGTTCCTGATCTTCAGTGTCACCCTAACAAGCCACATAATTCTTCATACCTCAGTTTCTTTGATTATAAAATCACAATTTTGCCTCACATGAGCACTGCAAAGCTCATAGTGATCAATGTCAGAAAGCCCCTGGAGATCCCTATGCATGATGCTGTACAAATTCACAGAACAAGCTTATTCCAAACTATTCATATATGTATGAGTCTAAATGACAATCACTAATGTGCTCCCAGCTGACAACCGTGAAGGAAGATTAGAAGGTTTAAAAAGATAATGCATAACATGAAATTAAATGTAAGCACAGTCACAGAAAATATTCCGTTTGCACCCTTAAAGAAATGATTTCTTAAAGGATCTTTGCACCAGTGCATCCTTTGACTCACCGATTCTCTGAGTCCAAAGAAGGTTTACATGCTTTGCTCTCTTTAAAGAACCAAAAGCATGAAATTATATTAGAAATGTTCATTATTACTCTTAATTCAGTATCTTCAAAGACATTAACTTCCACATTTTTTGTTGGTTCATAGATGTTCTCTGTTCCTTGAGAATTCAAATAACACCCAAGATCTTCCAAAATGTTAGAAATCTGCAATGCAGGGGGAAAGACTGTTATATGTTTATTAGAAATTAAATTTATTTGCTTTTTTGCATTCAAATATTTTTAAAGGCTGCTCTTCCAGAAAAGCTTTCACAAACTGCCTCATAATGTTCAAATATGAATAGAACTTATACTGAAATAACACCATCATACCTTTTTTTGTTTTATCATTTCTACTGTCAAACTTATTCATAAATAAGTTGAATTCTACTGCATGATGAAATACTATAGGATTCCAGTTAAATTAGTTAATTCTTTCTTTAAACAGACACCATAGAACAATTTTTGCCAGAAACATTATAGTTTCCCTTAGTCATACAGGCTATTCTTTACTCTCATTTTTGTTTCCTTTCATGTAGAACCATAGGAAGATGCAGAACTATAATACAACTTTTCTGTCTGTGACTTCAATGCAAAGGCAGGGCCAGAACGTTTGGGTATTTTTCAGTATCCCACTGCTTATCACTGCACCACCTGGCTAGGCTGGTCCTCGACTCTGTGGGGGCTTTACAAGGTAAGGAACATTTGGCCTGGGCGCCTTCACACCTTTCATTTCCTCACCATTATGTATGGCTAAAGGAGAATTGAAAACAGAAGGAAAATGTTCCACAGTCATTCTGAAAACCACCAATGGATTTATGAGTCGCTGCAGCAAAAGGTGGAAAGTAAACAGCTCCATCTGAAGAGTAGTCCTAAATGTCTCCCTTCATGACTTTGGTGGATGAAATTTACCTGGTGTAAGTGTATGAAAGGACAGAGTTCATTGCATTCTCTGTTCTGCGTACTGCTTGGCCTTGGTTTATTGGTCTCATTCATTCCTCTTTCTTTTTCCATTCACTTGATCTGAGAAGTATTTAGAGATAGCAGCCATATTCTGCCTTGTCAGACACAAGGACATCACAGCTTTGGCTGCTGTACTTTCATGTGTTTTCCAAATTTTTTATTTATTTGTCCAGGAATGAAAAAGATCCATAAGACTACCTTGGAACAATATTCCATAATATTCAGGCAAGCTGATGGGAGACAGCATCAAGAAATTAAAAAATCAGTTTTAGAGAAAAGTGATACTTATCTACTTACACTTTCAAAGTATGAATTGTGATATGTAATTACCTCTAACCTCCTCTAGTCATATTTGGCATAACCCCAGTTATTTTGACTGTGACACCCCCCAGCCAAAAGGTTTAGGGTGCTGTTAACTTCTGGGAAGCCGTTTCTAGAACAGACAGGAGTACTTTATAAGCAACTAGTTCTCTGTTACATTACCTTGGGAGATACCAGTGTCTCTGGTGTTCCTGAACCTTCATCCTTCTGGCTGATTAAAACACACATAATCTCAGATGTATTTTGTTTTATTGCAGAAGTGAAAGTAACTGCTGTCATAACAAGAACTGTAAAACAGAAATAGAAAATGTAATTATGTCTAGACCTTTGCTCTGCGAGAATCATTTTAGTAAAAATAAAATACAACAAAGCTGTAGAAAGATTATATCTTGTAAAAAGAAAAGGCAAAAGGAATATGCAGATACATTGTATGCATTTGCAAACACTGAATTTGTGTATTGAAGCTGAGTGGAAGCACTATTTGGAGAACCGTTCAAAGGCACAGGTACATCACGCTTTAGATGTATGTCCCATAATATTGAAGAAAATATCTGAAGACAAAAGCCTCTATGCATTCTGGAGGCTCCTTTAGAAGCCACATTATAAAACACAGGCTCTCTCTTGCAGATCACTTCTGCATCTGTGTTTTGGAAAGGGCCCTGCAGCACCTACCCTTGCAGCTGCAGGTCAGTGTTTACCTGGTGTGAGCCACAGGATGATCATGCACCATCCCTCTCATTGGCAGTGAGGAGGTGTCCAAGTCAGAAGGACTCTCCGAAACATCCTGCTTTGACTTGCAATGCCAAAATAATGTCCTCCAAACTGCCTTCATAGCCCACATTGAGCTCACCCAAGGACTCAAGATCATATCTTCCTTTTCCCTTCCATCCAGGGCTGGCTGTATTTGCTTTGACATACTGGACACCCTCCTGAGCCTTCCTGGTGTGGATGTGTGTACCCAGCTCACAAGTGAGGTGCAGGTTAGATGCTTCTTCCTTTGATCTGCCATTCACAGCCTTGAGCAATTTTCCCTCCAGGAAGCAAGTAAGGCAGCAGTTAATACTATTTTAAGGAAAGAAGATGCAGAAAGTGGAGAATAAGGAAGAGTAAGCCCATGGCTATCTCCTCCTCCATACCTCCCTGGCTTTCTGCTTATAGAGCCAGGGCAGCTCCTAGTTCTGGCAGGAGTAGTAAATGTCATTTCTCCTTATACATAAGGAGCAGCGTGGGAAAGCCGCTTGTGCCTCAAAGGCATTATGTCTCTGGAATGCTACATACGAGCCTTTCTCCTGGAACTGCAGCTTGAGAAGTCACCTTTTAATCTTAAAGGAGCTATATAGTAACCATGCTTACATCATTGCACATAAGCAAGATAAGATAAACAGAAGCAAGACTGAATAACTGGCAGGGTGAAATGTGCCTGATTTCCATTAATTCCCTAAAGCCAGCTCTCAACAGCACTGAATCATAAAATAACATCTCTCGCCTGGTGACTTGGAAGATTTCTGCCCTCAGGTCTTGGATTTTTGCTTTTCCCTTCCCTTAAGCCCTCCCAGCTCCTGAGATGACTGGACATGAAGCAAGCTGCGGAGTTTAAAGAAGGAAAAAAGTTAAATACATCAGTAGGTACTTGAAGGATGAAAGTAATGAGACTGTTTTTGTGGGTGATGGAAGGAGCAAAACTGGCAGAAGGGAGAAATGAGCAAGAGTTGATGCCATCCCCTCTGTGATGTTCGTACCTTCTGGAGCTGCCTGAGCTCTAATCTGGCAACACTCTGACACCTTCTGAGCCCTCTTGGCAAATATGGATTAAGTCTGAGTCCTTCACATTCAGGTACCTAACATACACTTCATTTTTGGTGCCACCTTTCCACAGTATACGCAGGCAGTGGTCTGCTTTTACAGACCTCTGAGGAAGATCCTGTCCATCTGCCTGTCATCCCAAGAAAGGTGAACAGGACTTCTTTGTGAAGACATGTATCTCCCACCATTAGCTATAGAGATAATGTTGGCACTTCTTGAGACAGTGAGTGCCAGAGGGCAGCCAAAAGGCAGGTATGCATTAGGTATCTACACCAAGCATACTGAATTCCTCCCCATCAACACAAGCCAGGTTTCCAGCCCTCCCACTAGCCTTTCACCATGTCCTTCTCTGCTCAGCTTTCTCCACTTCTGTTTGTTGGCCACTTTACTTTTTACTCTTTTCAAACCAGAGACCATCTGACTAGCTTACTGCCAGGGGCTTACTTAGCAGATGGAAACCCACCTATGTCCACTGATTTCTAAGATATGCCAACTGAAACCACCTGAAAATAGGACCTCAAAAGTTACAACTCATTTGGCCTGTTGAGCATTCCCTTCAGCTTTCTGATCTGCGAATAGTTTTAGCTTCTGATTGTACAAGCCAAGCCAATTTATCCCTGGCATTACTCCACCTTGCTCACATTGTCTTGTCAGCTAGATGCCTAACGCCACAGTAGGTGTATTTAAACAGAGTGAAGATTTGCAGCTAAAAGCTAGGCAAAAGCAGAGAGATGTAGCAACCAGACTGTGAGCAGACACGCAAACAAGGTGTCTGATGAACTGAAACTGCATCTGTAAAGGACGGTATGTAGGAGTATATGGTGGAAGAGGGAGTAGTGAGCACCCTGATGCCCTCAGGTATAAGAGAAAATGGGACTCCTTGCCCTGTTAACTGCTAAAGCTTATCACTGCTGTCTTCCACCTTTATTCCTGTGAAATCCAAGAAGGTTTTTAGGGTAAGGAAGAATATTTTGAACCTGAGATGATTCTAGCTGCTTTACAGTGAGAAAAAAATGGTTAATGTGATAGTATTTACATGACATGGAGTGCTCTCAACTTGTGTATGTCTTAGAGAAATACGTCACATTGACAAAACAGGAAAGGAGAACATGAATGAGCCTTTCAGAAAAAGCAGAATCAAGAAAAACATTGGGAAGTGTTAACGCTCCAATTCACTGTCTTGATCTTTCAGCTTCTAGCTGGCCTATTCAGGGATTGCTGTTAGGGTCTGCATATCGGTCATCCTCCCAAAAGCCCAAAGTAAGAACTGCAGAGATTAAAAGCAGTACGCGAGGAGTATCAAATATGTAGCGTGCATAATCATTTTGTGTATTGCTGAACTGTAGTGAAGCTGGAATGGAAATGCTGCTGCTAAACAATGCTTGTTTATGCCTGCTTTCCATCTTCATTATCTTTTCATAGGCTATACAAAAATACATTCACTAGGAGAAATCTTGTTCTCATTGAAGTCAGAAAAACGTCTAGTTGCCATAAAAACTGAGCCAGGATTTCATCAAGATGTGAAGGCACATACATGGGGAAATGCCTGTGCAAGTCAAAATGTGGGCTTACATGTTATGGTAGTGAGAAGAAAGGCCTGAAGAGACAGCAAACCAAGAAGCAATGATTAACGCATTTCAGATAGAGGCTGATTCACTGAATAGAACTGCTTACAAAATTTTATTTTCAGATGGGGGATGACAAAAGCAGCCTTTGGAAAACTGGGAAAGCCTCTTCAAAATACACTGAGAGCCTGAGTTTAGCAGAAAGAGAATAGCTGAGGAACTGGAACACTGTGAAGCGTGAAGAGAAAACCTTTCTCTCCATACCGAGGGATGCAATCTTGTGGCTGTCTTCAGCTTGGGATTTTACATAGCAATCAGGCCTTCCCTAGACATAGAAGATTCTTCTACTCTGTTTCACAGCTCAGAAGACTTACATAAAGAAAACTGTGTTTAGCTTCTTATTTGGCTTCTGACCATTTTGCTTGTGTGAGACTCTCTGGATCAACTTTCCAAAATTTTCTTCCTGATCAGGGAAGCTAGAATGACCTTTTTTTCCAGGGAAGCTATAGTCCTCTCACATTCATATGCTGCCTGAAACAAAACTGTAATAGTGGTAACATGGAGGAGCCTAATACACATGCATTAACTCTTAAAACACCCACAACTTTGCATGTGGTTGTCTTTCTCAAATCACTCCCAAAGCAGTGGATCCTGAAATGAGAACTTTACTCAACATAAATATGATAAAAATCACAGGGAGGCAGGATAGGTAGAAAGAGCCGATATTAAATGAATTCCTACCTTTTACCCATATCTTATTTCTCTCCCATCAAACTTAACTTTTCTCCTTCCCCATCTTTCAGCACACCATCTTTCCTTGGTGTTTTCACTGTTTCAGCTTAAATACTTCCCCCAAAAACGTAACCTGTGAGTTCATTCTCAAATGATGATGGGGCCAAAGGTGTTGATCTATGTTGCAGAATAATAAATGCTAGAACAAGGTTCAACAAGCAAGGTGGGTGACAAGATGCCTCTGTTGCAGCTCATGCTAATTGTGAGTAGTTGCTGTAACACCAGATGAGGTTCATCGAGGTCAGGACCAGTCATTTATCTGGTCTTACCAGTTAATTACAACAAACATCACGTGAACTGATTTAATTATTCCCAGTCATGTTCAAACATGATTGAGATTTGAGATGGGAGATAAAAAACACTATAGAGTGTGGTAGCAATTTGGGAGGGTTTAGCGGAAGAGAATCTCTAGACTTGAGTCACCCATCAGGAAAGCAGTGAGAAGACGAGAGTAGAGGAGGTTGTGTGGGCTTGGAAAGTGCCTAAGTAGGCTCTGTGTGCTGAGTAAAGAACTAACAACAAGGAACGACACTGATATTATACACTGCCTTGTCACCTGCCAGTCTTGCTGCATTGCCTTCAACCCTCCACCTGGGTTATCTTCCCACCTGGATCCGCTGACAACGCTTCCGCCACTCGAGGCCGTTCAGGCTGTGGCATTACACGCTGTTTCTTCCCGGGGTTGTTGTGCCCAAGAGAGGGGTCTCGGCGCACGGAGGGACGGAGACCCGCGAACACCGGCACGAAGGCGCCCGGGGGCTGGCAGACGGCGGCCGCCAGGGGGCGCTACCGCGCCGCGCAGCCCCGCACCGCGCCCGCAGCCCCGCACCGCGCCGCGCAGCCCCGCGCACCGGCGTAGCCCGCAAACGTGTTGTGATCTTCTGTTAAAAGGCAGAAAGCTTAAAAATGCTGACCTGTCCTTGGAAGATCCCATGTCCGCCCTTGCATGGCACAGGCAGGATTCTGACTCGGTTCTACCGGTTTGAAAAATTAATTAAAAATAAGGGCATTTTTGCACAAGAACAGCTCATGTGTACACAGTGAAAACTTCCTAGTCAGCAGAACACCTTCAAGTAGGTCGTGCCCTATTTATTATAGTGGTCTCAAGTGTTTCTCCTGAAGAGATATTAAACCAGAACTTGTCACAGTGAATAAACCATTTCTAATGCATCCCGTGCAAATGTCAGCAAAGGGTTTTGCTGGTTGATAACTTACTTTATGTCAGCTCTTGTAGTAAAACTACACTGCCTCTGCCTAAGAATTTTGTTTTCCCTGTCCTTCTAAATCTAATCTATGCCTGAATCTAAAAGATCTCCTTTCAACATATGAGAGAGAAATTTGCTCCATCTGTCTCTGGAACATCACTGCCAAGAGCTGCCTATTCCAACACAGTTTGCCACATGCAGCAGAGAACACTCTGTCCACAAATTAATTTTTCATATTTTGAATTTTCCTCTGTTTCCATTTTCAGGTCCCAGATGAAAACAGCTGCAAGAAATTTACTCTTCCACTTTTTTTTTAAAATATATCTAATGACTTGGCCACCGTTTCCAAGAGCTTGTCCTCTGTCTTGTTATGTCCTAACACAGTTTTGGTACAAATTTCAGCAAACTTCATCTTTTGGATAAAATTGCACCTTTGATCCTGTTACTTTTTCTCTTGGAGAAGGACAGTCAGCAGCTCTGCCTATGGCTCATTGCAGCCAGCTTATAAATTACACAGAGATTTTAACCAAGAATAATTAAAATGGCTGAAGATTTCAAACAAGGTATCACAGTATTTTATACTTGTCTGTCAGAGAATCAAACAAAACCTTCTGTAACAGAACAGGTAACTGGGAGTCAGCAGAGTGTCTCCTGTTCTTTTGCTGATTAGTTACAGATATGTTTGCCTCAGTGCCTTATGTAGTAAAAATTAGTTAATGATTACACAAAGTGCAGGCATATTTTTCATGTGATACTATTACATATCCAACTTTGTTGACTACTTTTGCCATTTGCTTTATTGAAGACTGATATCCAGATCATGCTCTGTGATTCAGTTTGCGTTTTTAGCATTCGTTTAAGCCAGGATGAGTAGCAATCTAGTTTGACTTCTTTATATATTCCATCATTTTTCAGACTTTCTAATCATATAACTGGCCTCTGGAGTACAAGTTCCTTGTTTTCCCTCTGGGAATGAGTTGCTGTTAGTAAGAGATTAAGTACATTTATGAGCAGCCCAACTGCTTTAGCTGTTGCAGGCTTCTTTGCTAAAAACAACTGGCGCCAGCACCTTGCTGCTCTTTGATTTATAGATTCGCTTTGAAATCACCTTTCTGGGTTCTAAGTGTATGTCAGTAACTCATGGATTTTATCTGAAAAAAAAAAAAACCACCCAAAAGAATTCTTCTTAGCATGAAGCAAATGCTGAAGGCTGAAGCAAGCAAGACATTTAGTTCTGTTTTATCTCTGTCCTGCCTCTTCTGGTTTTTGTTTACCTGGGCTTGGGTGAGGAAGGACTGCAGGGTTGTATTCAAACCCTTATTTGCCTTTCATTTCACTAAGATAACTTCCTGTCTCCCTTACCCTGTGAGTCCTAGATAAAGGCACTGCTCGAACAGCTGAACTATTGTTTTGCTTGTTATTATTCATTTTGTCTGCTTTATATGGGCCAGCTGAATGAATGACAGCGCTTCCACAGGTCCCTGAGCTGTGATCTCACGGTGCCCTCTCTGCTGAGGGTAGTGGCCAGAGGGAGCTCGCTGCAGCCCCTGCTGCTCTACCCACGGTTTGGGTCATTACAGCCAAAAAAATGGCTGAGGACAGGAAAACTGAGAACATCCCTTCCTGGGAAGTGGCTGAAAAGTGGCTGCAGAGAGAGTGAACCTCAGCTGCCATGGCAACCTCCCTTTCTGAGGAAGAGTTTACATTGTGGCTGGTTCTTCTTCTGCTTCTTGCCACATCTTCCATCCTGCTTCTTGACTCCCACATTACTCAGACCTTTACACCCCATGAAATATGGTGAACAATGGTATCCTGGGCCACATTAGGAGGGGTTTTGCCAGCAGGTAGAGGTTCTTCCCCTCAGCACTGAGAGGACACACCTGTGAGCTCCTTAGCATAAGACACATTGACATATTGAACAAAGTCAGCAAAGTGCCACAAAGATGATTAAGGGACTGGAGCATCTCTCCTGTGAAAAAAAGCTGAGAGACCTGGGACTGTTCAGCTTGGAGAAGAGAAGGGTCATAGAGATCTTATCAATGTATATAAATACCTGGAGTGAGGGTGCAAAGAGGATGGAGCCAGGTTTTTTTCAGTGGTGCCCAGTGACAGGACCAGAGGCAATGACACAAACTTTTTCACCATGTGCATGCCCAAGCACTGGCACAGGTCTCCCAGAGAGGAAATGGATTCCATCGCCAGATATTCAAAAGCTGCCTATATAAGGTCCTGGACAGCTGGCCATTGGTGGCCATCATGGAGCAGGAAGGTTGGAGCAGATCACCTATAGAGGTCCCTTGCCACCTCAAGCTTTCTGTGATACTGTGAACAAAGGGACAATTCGGAGGGCAAAGTTTTGCTGGTGACCACAGAGGTCCCTCAGGAATCAGAAAGTGGCATTGGGCTGTCTTTTTTCTTGACTGTTCGCTAGAGGATGTTTGCTTATGGAAATAGCATGTTCATGCCCTTAAAAAGCTGGATAGACAACCATGAAGCAAACAGGTACGTTTCATCTAATGTCGTAAGTAAGTTCGCTTTAACTCCTTAAAAAAAAAACAACAAACTACTTCATGTTTAAATACTCCAGTCTCATTACCTGACACACTCTAACACTTCTGTTGACATCAGCGGAATTACTAGCTTCTTGCAAAGCAAGGGCCACCTTCTTTAAACACCCAAAGGCAAAGGTATGAGATTCCTGGCACCTCATTAACAAAGAGAAAAAGTTCTGCCTCAAAGAGAAATGAAAACAGAAGATGGCAGATAATGAAATGATACTAGCAGTCATCCTCGTACTCTAAAACTTCTCTCTTGAATCAAACCAACAGTTTCCATAGCTGAATGTATCCTTTTTTTCCTGGAAAAGGGTGTGAGGAGGGAACACTGAAGGCCTTAATTGTGCAAGGGGGAAGGATGGACATAAAGAAGAAGAGTAGGAGAGAATGGTTTTGCTACAAAATATGAAATGATAAAAATGAATCCAAGATATTTGATAAAAATGGTAGTTGGCATTTGGTACCAAATTTGGTAAGAATGAACGAAAACCTCTAACCAATTGTTCTTACTTGCATCCCTGTGAGGTTAGTGTTGAAAAGGAATTGCAATTCCCAAGCAGTTGTACAAATGCAAAATCCAACTTATTCCTTAAAGAGCACACTGTAACAATAAAACACTTTTCAAACCACCTCTTGTATCTCACCCATTAGAAATCTTATCTATACCAGTAAGCCTAGACTACAAAGAAAGGAGTAAATAATGTCTTACTTTTACAACAGTAACAGAGCTAATCATTCAGGCCATAAGGTAGCTTTTCTGTTTGTTTACCCTGTTCAGTTTTTCAGCAGCTTTTAAGGAAACATCTTAGAAAAAATGGGAGCCATTCCTTCCTTTGGATGGGACACAGGCACACAATGTTTATCCACTTATCTGTCTAGCTTTCTTATCATCTTATTTGTCATAAAATACAGAGGAGAAGAGTCTATCCTTCTAACACACCAGCAATTTTTAGGGCATTATCTGTGTTTGAAGGTTACAGATTCCTTAAGGAAGCATTTTGCATTTAGAGTCCTAGAGCATCTTCTTAAATGCATTTCTACTAAGATCATTAGGGTCAAGCCATATGGGAAAGAAGGTCTTCCCACCCATTTGAGAAACGTTCTGTTTGCTGGCTCTGGACTGATGTTTTGGTCCCTGTTTCCCTTTTAGAAGTGTATAATCACTGGGATTAAATAGTCCTTGCCCTTTCCTAGTGTTACTATAAAAAACTGAAACTGCTTTCTGCTTTCACTGGTCATCCACTCCTGCTCTTCCTCATTTTTGCTCCAATTTACTCTCCAATTTAATTTCCACTGCTGTTTGCTGGACCTGTTCATCACTGCCTTTCACAGCAAACATCTCTATGAAGTTCTTCAGAAAACCTCATGGAGAAAACTCAACTCAATTACACAAACCAGCTTCTCAGCTAACGGAGCAGAACCTGAAAAGTGGGTGAGTTTATGCCATGAAGTTTCGAGTCTTTTGAAAGCTACATTTTCAGAAACCTGTGAACAAAAGGTGCTCTGTGCTATATTATTTTGGTGTCGTTATGGGAAGGGGTCTCTAAGAAGATGCTGCAGAAGGGCAGGATGTCCCCAGCTCTACTCCTTTGACAAACCTGCCTCCGCTGAGCAGCCACAGCAGCACACACACATTCACCACTGGGCAGAGACATGGGGGTAGCCCTGGGACTCAGGCTGGCCTCTGGGCATCTTCCAGCTTCTCAGTAGCTTGAAATATGGGTAACCTGGAATTTTCTGGAGAAAAGGGGTGTTTGAGGGAATGAAGCAAGTGGGGCCAAACCTCAAGGAATTTAATCACACATGGTTTTAAATAGCATTTACTTTCACTGGAAAATAACCCTTTTCCTAAACAACCCTTTCAGATTCAGGAATCTTCAGAAGCGATACCTTATCTTCTGGTCCACAAAGTACTTGGAGATAGATAACTGTGAAAGTATGTTCTGCTGGGCACGACTGTTTCCTTGAGTAAGCAGACTATGTACTGGCCTTATCCAACATTCACAGCTAGCTTGCACCCAGGTTTTTTGCATGTTTTGGGAAAGAGACAGGATCAAACTTGATTCTCCCTGGGGTGCTCATTGATTTCACCTTCCTGCCCGTGGCAGGGCTTGGTGCCTGAACTTGTTCTGGAATGTTTGTCAGCTGTTTCTTCAGAGAGAAATCAGTGCATTGCTGGGAGATGGACAGATCCTGCAGGCGGCTGGGTCCCAAGCATTTCTGGGGTTCTCCTTAGAAAGGAGAAGTGTGCTGGCCCATCTGTTCCTGGGTCTCTGCCATAGGAATGTAATGGACACTGTATGTATTACGGAGGGGTGCTCAAAAGTATTGTCCTGTATTTTTTGTGCAATCAGACACACCATAGTCTAATTCAGAGCTTGTTAGGGCCTGAGCCTGCAGTTCTTGCACATATAAAATTTCCCCTTATTTGCCAGCAACAGGGAGACCTCAGCATCTCACAGCTTCATTTCTCCATCCCCTGAAGTTGTGGGTTTCATGAACAGCTCTCAGTACGAGCGTGTGCAACAAAATAAAAGGGAGCAAGAGCAGTTGCTAATGGAAAACTTCCTTCATGAGAAAGGTCACCGAAAGTCTCTGTTCATCACTAAATTCTCTAATTTGCAAAACATGAAACTACTACTGCTTCACTTCCCAGGCCCTATCCACCCTCCCACCTCATCCACTAATGCAAAGCTAATTGTATGCTAGATAATATTCTCTTTAAACACAAGCTATTGCTTGGGATGACCAGAAAAAGTTAAGAACACGAGGAACTGGAATAGTGCTTTTAACGTAATAGCTGTATTTACATATATATTGTATTCTATATATTGCTTTCTAAAGTTCTTTCGATTACATTCCTTGCTGCTGGGAAGCATTTATTTCCAGCAAATAACACAGGCAAGATGCTTCTTCTTTCCTGCAACTTTTGCAATTCTGAGACTATAATTTACGGACAGACGTGGTGCTGTAAGTCTACAGATATTGTGGAGATTCTCCTCTAGGTGTTATTACAGTTTAGCTTTTCTTTGCTGGTGAAGTGTTGCAGTTTCTGATGATTCTAGTTCATCATATGGATATTCTCTGTCAAGTACACCAATACCAGGTTTTATCTCTAGACAACCTATAGATTCTTAACAGGAACACATGCATATTTAAGAAATTACATATAATTAATTGAATGCTTATGATACTGACATCAAAGTTGCTTTTAAAGAGTGATCTGCTACAGAGAGATGTATGGAACTAGCAGTTCTCTGGCTTTCTGCTGTCAGCTACATATCTGATCCTTCAAATCCTAGCTGGTTTGTATGTCCAAAAGGTTTGCTGCTTTTTCCTATAACAGCTAGCCTTACAAGAAGTAACACCGCCTCCCTATATACTTTGCCTTGTCTAAATGGCACCTCAACAGAAAGAACATCAGTTGTCCTGGAGAATAATCACACCTTGGGGCTCTCACACCTTTTGCTGTCTTTGCAGAAATGTTTTTTAGCCCTGCTGAAGCCTGTTCTTTGCAGGGGCCTTTGGACATCATCACATCCCAAATGCTAATCATTTTTATTTACTTTGGTATGCAGCCTGCAAGACTAGCAAAGCTCAGTCAAGAAGAAAACACAGAAATCCCTCTTTGACAGGGCTTGCTTAGTAGTGGTATCATCAGTCATGCAAAGCATGAGATCATAGAATACTCATTTTCATTTCTACTCCACCTTCTCTTCAAATAGCTCAACCTAGACTTTCAACCATGAATGAATAATATCTAACAATTGCTCTTTGAAGTAAGTATTATTATCCTTGTATATAGAGCTGAAAATGGACTGCAGTTTGTTAAATAACTTTCCCAGGCACGCATCAGAACTGCATTAATCAGGAAAAAGAAACACCCTCTTTTTTTTTTAGTCCTGGATTTTTAATCAGCAAGATCATGTTTGATAGCAGCAAGACATTTATTTTACAGAAGAACAGTTTCAGGCATTTGAGATGGAAACAGACACTATTTCATTTTCTCTTAATATCTAAATGTTGGGAGGATTTGTGGTAGAGGAAATCAAGCTTTAAAATCCAAAACTCTTTCCTCTAACAAAAAATTAAAAAAAAAAAAAAGAGAATTAAAGGCACTTTCATATATTAATATCATGTCTTCTTCTATTTAGGTCATTGAACAACAACAAAACCTGGTAAGATACAGATGCATCATATTCCACTTTACCAAGATATCTGATTTGCAGATTATTTACCTGGGAGACTGCAGATATATTACTTAATGTGATCAGGTCAAGCTAGCATTAACAGCAGGAACACATTTACACCAGGAAGAAGAAAACAAAAAAAATCAGTATTCTTAAATACTTTAATATTCTTATTTAATGCTTTTAAATACTTGAGCAAGAAATGTGTCAGATGCAGTGAGAGCAAAAGGCAGGCTGGACTGGGAGAGACTAGGGTCACAGGGGGCAAGAAGGGCAAGTCCAGAAGAGAGGAGAAAATTGGGCCAGAAAAGAAAAGATGCAAGAGAAAATGAATGGATAAGAAGACAAAGGTGAAAGAAAGGAAAGGTGTGAAGTGCTGCAGTGAGAGGCTGGGAAATGGAGAGGAAAGGGTCCAAGGAGCAGCATGAGGAGACTGTACCTGCTAGCTGAAATGGGCTTCCATCGGGGTGGCCAAGGGGCCAGCCTGCTGCCATGGCTGGTGATGCCCTGCAGTCCCCCAGCCCCAGAGAGTGAAACCGAGTTGTGCAGGTGGTTGCTTTAAGGGTGCACGTCACTGCCCACAGTGAAACCACTTCTTCAAAATCGAGGTCCCGAGACCTCAGCCTGAAGGAAACACTGTGGTACAGGATGAAGAAGGGCCTCTCTGCGGGTCCGGGAGCATCTTCCTTCTGTCAGAGAATGCCTCTGCCGTGCTGAACAGCTGCCTCCACTCCAGCTGCTCAGTCCTTGCCCGTTTCTTTACCCCTTCACTCACTTCTACACAACCCTATTTTCTTGGGTAAATTTGGTGCAGCTGATTTTTGCTGTCTCACCTCAGTTCTTATTTTTGAAGCAGTTATAGTTTCTGCTTTCATGCACCGGCAGTCTGCATAATTTATCTGAGTATTGATGAGGGGGAGAACAAGTGTCACTGCCAAGCTAAAGAGCTTAAAAAAACAATCCAAAGTTTGTGTGATTCCATGGGAACACCCTGCTGCATGTGTTATCGTGGGCTGAGGGAGGTTTCCTGTGCTGGGTGAGTGCTTGGTCTGCTGGTGACAGAGGACTTGCTGCGGTCACCTCCAAGAGCCAACGGATGGGGAGCAGGTTTGTGGCATGGGGCTGTGTTTATGCCAGGGGAAGGGGGAACTAGCAGTGTCCACAGGAGGTTTATACTGAGCTACAGCTGCTCTGAAGTTGTTTTGCAAATGATTTGTCAAGGGGATAAAAATAAAGGTCTCCAGGCTCACCCTCAGACATGAGCCTCTAGACACACAGCCACTCTGCCCTTAGCCTGTCTCCACTTGCTGCCTTCCCTGGAGTGTAGCATCCCAGGACCTGCCTCTTCATTGTCTCCCAGTCACTGGTGTGTAAAGGGTAGAACCATCCTGGCCCTGGCCGAAGTTGCGCAACACAGCAATGCCTCTTGTTTGTATCAGGACAGAACATCACAGAGGAGCAGGAGGGTCTCCCCAGCTTCCACAGCCCCACATCACAGCCCCAGGCAGAAAGTGAATCCAGTTTTAAGGGATAAGCTGGAGCATCTGCCCCATGATCCCACAGGATACACTGAGTATTTTAATTATTTTATTATTTATTCAACTGTTACATTTTATATCTAAAAGCATATTTCACTACATTATTCAGTCAGTTACAGTTTTACTTGCTTGGGACTAAGCATCCATTCCATTCTGCAATTGTACAGGACCTGGATAAAAAGAATCCCTAAAAAATAAATTCAGCATCAGTAAGGTGCTCTCAGAAACCTGTCAGAGGTGATACCTATATATTTTTATTTTTTACTGATATCTGGTAAGTAGCTTCTTTTGAACTAGGGTAGATTAAATAAAAATGTAGATGGACTAGAAATAGATATATCATAGGTAAAAGAAGCCACAGAAAATGTCCCATAGGTAATTGCAGGGACAATGGGGGAAATGGCATTGAGATCACCATTGTTAGAAAAGGCAAGTGGATGATCTCTCACAAGGCTGCTCTAGAAGACTGGGGCAATAGCATTGTACTCTGGAGCTGGAGACAAGTTTGTATGTGATGCAGTACAAAGGAAGGAGCTGAAATTATATGAAAACTAGGGAGGTACATATTTGTAAGGATTCAAAAACTGGGAAAGGAAGTATAGGATTCCACAGGCCCTAGAGAAATCATTGTAAGCAGGGAAATGTCATACTGGCAAAAAGATTTCCTGGCTGGCAGGTTGTCTTTCTGTTTTCCACAGCCCTCACTGTTACTCAGTCCCAGCATGGGTGAGGTTGGAAAACACCTCTGGCTATTACTTAGTCCAGTCCCGTGTTGAAAGCATGATCAACCACGACACTAGCACAGGCTGCCCCAGAGCACATCCAGTAAGGTTTTAAATATCTTCAAGGATGGAGAGTCCACAACTTCTCCAGGCAATTATTCAGCACTCAACAACCCTCGCAGTAAAAATGTGTTGCCTGACATTCAGAGGGAATGTCCTGTGTCTCAGTTTGTGCCCATTGCCTCTGGTTCTGTCACCAGGTACCAAAGAAAGGAGTCCAGGCCCCCCATAGATATTTATACATATTGGTATGATCCAAGACTCTCTTCTCCAGGATAAATAGTCCCAGCCCTTTCACCCCCTTCTCGCATGTCAGGTACCCCAATTCCTTAACTTCTTCATGGCTCTTCACTGGACTTACTCCAGTAAGTCCATGTTTTTCTTGTACTTTCTTGTGTCCCTTTCAACACCATACCTACATACAGGTTTTGCTCTCAGAAACCAGGGAGTAGACAGTTTGTACTTCTATTCTGAAACTACTAGACATCTACCCCAGCTACTTTCTGCATGTGGGCAGTTGGGTGGCATGGCCATGACCTGTTCGAACACTTACATACATTTACATACATACTAAATGAGTGTCCTTTGATTTAAAACTGGCAAGCAAGTAAAGTGCTTTGTCTTCTCTTCCATTGAATGTATTCAGCACTGGAAGCTGCTAGGATGCTACTGAAGATCCTTCACCTTTTTGTGCTTCAGACAAGATGAAACTAACATTAAGTTTCTTAACCATGAGACTGCTGCTGCTGACCCAGCTGATCCAGTATCAGAAGTCTCAATGTATATGTCATGCTTTCAGCTTAAAAGCTTCTGTGAAAGATGTTATCAGCTAGGACAGTTCATATCTATTGGATGAAAGCAAAATAAATTTATAAGATCTGGCATATTAGCTTATTCTCAGAGGTGCTGGACTGAGGGTAGAGAGGGTTCAACAAATGTGTCATACACATGTAAAGCACTCTTCTGAGTAGGCTGGGTTGGGTTTTTCTCCACCATGAAAGAGTGCTTTCTATTACCAAGTATTGTCACACTATACCAAATTATGTCACACTATGGTTGGTTTTCACTGCACCAGTCAGATAAAGCCAGCTCTAGTGGGAGTAGCAACATGGCAAGAAACTCTCTAGCTAAAATGTATCACTGGACTACTAGCACAGTAAAACTAGACTCGTATTTTAGTGCTTGTACTAATATGAACTCTAGCTTAGGGCGAGACCTCCGCCTTATGCATTATTAACATAGGTATTAGCATACATTTTGAATGTAGGTGTTAGCAGGAGCACTTCAGGGTCAACTCCTGATTTGCTACTTGATTTGAATTCAAAACTTCACTGAGTGGGAATGAATTTCTATTTGCATGTGAATGGGGGTTGAGTTAGGAGCAACATTAGTTTCTTCCAGATACTGTTAGTAAAGACAACTGCCTAGTTAGGGACACATGGATATTGCCACAGCAGGTTGGTCCTGCTCATTCAAGCCAATATCCTGACTGCCATATTAGTAATTCTCAAGCATTCCAAAGGAAGATCAGAAAGCCCCTTAATTTTGTGGAATCATCTCCTCAGGAGTGGCAATTTCCCTCAGACTTCAGACAGCAGTTGATGTATATCCTGAACTATCAGGCTTTAATACTCTTCCTTCAAAAAACTAAACAAGCAAATGCTAAATTCTTGTCTAATATTACTGTGGACTCTGATCATGCTTGTATTTTTGTAAATCTTGCTAACTTTTTTTCTTAATGATACACTATAATGATAGACTTTAAAGGTTAAATTCAGATTATGTGAAAACTTTCTTTTAGAAGCATTTCCTTTGATCCATTTCAATAATATTAAGCAAGGCCAATTTTGTAGGTAGAGATAATATCTTTTAATAGACCAACTGGTACTGTTAAAAAAAAAAGTGTTTAGGCATTACTTTTTTCAACTACTTGGTTTAACAAGATTCCTATCTACAAAACTTGCCTTGCCTATGCCTTAAAAAAAATTAAAATCACAGCTACAATAACCCTATCCCTCAAAAAGTATTATTATTCACTTGTATTATCTGATGCCAGCCTGCACTTCAGGATCTGCTTCCACATGATTTACTAAACATGTTAATTTTGGGTCAATACAAAGAGAAATTACCACTCTCAATAGCAGACGTGGCCTTCTCAGTACTGATTTGAATGCTAGGGGAGAGCTATTTGGCACTTGCGACCTGATTTGGCTGGAGAAAAGAGCTCTTGGCAGGGATTTCATTCCCAAAGATTCTACCTCCCCTTTTCCCCCTCATTTCTCATCTCATAATGTTTAATTTATTCTGCCTTTCTATCAGAGCTCATACAAATTCTGTCACTTGGCTATTTCTGGGTTGGAAAACACACCACAGTTATGGCTTAACTACAAAGTGGGACAAGACCCAGGGGTATCTATCTGTTTCTCCTTTGTCCTGCTCCCTGGATCTCTTGCAAAGTAAATCTCTGTGCTCAGGAGAGGAATGGTAGTGTTCTCCATGTAGGTGCTAGTTTCAATTAATAGGGGATCTAGTTTTGTGGAAAAAGGATAACATCATCAATCACTACTCTGCAGGAATGTCCAGTAAATCTCCTTGCACTGCACAAGGTAGCAGCGCAAGTTCAAGCAGATAGGGAATGGCCGACAGGACTCCTCAGCCCTCTGGCTGACCAGCAGGAATAGACGATAGAAATAGAATTCTGGAGGGGAACACATGATTAATGAGAAGGTGTCAGGCTCCTACATGGATACTCAATAGCTGCAGGTCGGTCTTCAGGCCAAGTCCTTATACATAGTGAATAGAAATGAAGAGACAGGAGAGATGAGAGTTTGCTGGAGCCACAAAAAGAGGCTTATGCCATCTTGAGCCTCTTCCCATTATTGACGCTGCTTTGCTGGCCATGAGAACACAGAAAAGATGAGGAACGCTTCCAAACCAATTTGATGCTTGGATCAGGTACAGCTCTTACACTAGACACCCTTAGGATGGTACCACACATCTCACTGCTACCTGGGCACTCTGGCTGGCAGGATCACATGGTACTGCCCAGTCTGCTATCTCAGCTCTGCCTGCATCCACTGGGAATGTTTTCGACCCAAGCTACAGCATGCAGAGAAAATGTGGGTCTTGCATACACAAACCTTTTTGTGTCCTTGTTCCTAACCTCAGTACGTATATGTATAATATATGTAATATTAGACATATGCATAGATCAGCAAAACAGCTGTGGGAAAAGCAGATTCACAAGGTTGAAAACTCAGGTTAAAATACACTTCAGCAATGGGAGTGGCTATACAACTGAAGTCTTTGCTTGGAAGAATTCATTTCACGTTCAACCAGTTCACCCAGAAAAGGTATTACCCTAAGTGTATCAAGAAATCTCTTGTAAGATAACTTGATACCATTAAACCCACAGTACTAAAGCTCTGGATGAAAAGATCCACAAAGCTTGGGAAAGCTCTAGGTGAAAGCTGAGATTTTTCTTCTCAAACATCCTTCAGTGGCCCCTTCCAACCTTTTCACATACACATATAACTTGTCCACACAGTCTGACCTTTCTGAAGGGAAGGGATATTTTTCCAGAGGACATGATACATGGAATAAGGGGGGGATAGACTGCTGGCTACCGGACTTCAGCAGAAGGTGATACGGGGTTCTTCTCTTCCTCCACATCTGGCATTACGTCAACACACCTTCTACCTCCCATTCCCCTATTTGTACCCATGCACCCCAAAGGCTCCAGCTGGGCTGTGCTGGCATCTTTCCAGGGCATGGATACGCAGGATAAAGGGAGAGAAAATGCAGTCACTGGTTCTCCCTTTCTCCACTGCAGCAGCTGAGGGAAGTGCCACCGGTGGTCACTGGTGTGCAGCTCTGCAGAGTGAGGAAGCCCTCAGTTTCCCTCCTCAGAGACATAATGCTGATGCCAGGGGCCTCAGTGATACACACCAAGTAGCACGGTGGGTACCTCAGCTAAAGCAGCTAGGACTGCCTCTGATTTGTATACTGATGCAAACCAACTTTGGTCATCAGAGAAGGTGCAAGTTGGGACATTTCCCATGGTTGAGGAGTTTATGAGGACTGTCTTCACTGTGGAATCCACTGTGGTTTGTTTGAGTTCCTACCCAGAGATTTTAATGGAAAACCCAATAGGAACTTTCAACCCTTTTGCCTGCTTTTCTAAACTTGCAGGCACACAGAAGCTGTGAACTTTTTGCCATATGTTTGAAAGGAAGAAAATGATTGCTGGGGAATGACAGAAAGATGATACTCCCATCTTGTTTTCCTGGGATACCAGGCTGGAACTGGAGCTCTGGCTCTTGTAGTCTTACCCCATTCTAGTTTTCTGTCCAGCCTTTTTTTGCAGAGCAACTACCTTTTTTTCCCCCACAGCTGATTCCTAAGCTTGGAGAGGCCACTATTCTGACTGCACAAATGGTGATCTTAAGATTTTAGCTTAAGGCCTGCTTACTTCTTGAAGTCTTTAAAGACTTTCTCTGAGAAAGAAAGACTTCAATTTGTTCCAATGTGACATTTAAAAGCTCACTCTTTTTTAAATTTCTTTTTGTACAAACTGTCAAAGCATCTTGGAAACAGGCCCTGATTTTCTTTTCACTTTTACTAAGAGAGAAGACTGTGACAGACAAAAAAGTAATCTTAATTCTACAGCAAATGTTTTTCTTACCAAAATAATGTCAAGTGCACTTTAACATATGCTGCTTTTTTGTCTACATATACATCACTTCAGCTGCACGAGCCATGCCAACAATTCGATTGAGGACAAATTAATGAAACATCTTGAGTAGCTTTGCAAGGGAGTCACTGAAAATTCACATCACGCAATTCTTCACTCTTAAGAGGAAAACACTTCAAAAGCCCCATTAGAAACCGCCCGCACGCCGATTCGACTCCAGGAGAAAGAGAATCCCACAGGCTGCCTTCCCGTTATCCCAGCCGGCAGGAAAAAGCAAGCGTGCTGCTGGGTGCCTATAGCAGGAAAGAGATACATGACTTTTGAGGGGGACATCGGTCGGGATCCTGCCACATCGCCGGTACGCTGCCCTCCGCCCGCGAGGGGAACGGCAGCACCAGCGCGGCGGCCCTCACGGGAGCAGAGCGGCAGCAGTCCCGGGCTCGGGCGGAGGCCGGTGGTCAGGCGCGGCGGCCGTTTGCCTCTTCAGCACGAGCGTTACCGGAGGGCTGGCTGGCGCTGCGGGGGACGGGTAACGGCCCAGCCGCTCGAACCCGACCAGCACGGCTGCACAGCCAGTCCGCCGCCCACCGCGCCCAAACGCCCGCACCTCCGCAACCCCTGCCCACCGCTCTTCCGCCAGCAGCACTCGGCCGCCCAGCCCCAGCCCTCCGGCGCTACCCATCATGCCCCGCGCCGGCGCAGGCGCGCCCGTGCGGCCGCTCAGGAAGAGGAAAATGGCATAAACAACCCCGACCGCCGGGACCACTGAGGAGGCGCCGCCGCCCCCGCCGCGGCTCGCGCGGCCCCTTTAAGAGGCGCGGAGTCGCCCCCTCCTCCCCCTTCTACAGCCGGAGCCCGGGGTGACGGCGGTTCCCGCGCCCCTTCCCCCTCCCCGCCCCCTCCCGGCCGCCCTCCTTCCCCATGGTGCCGACCCCGGCGGCGGGGCGGTTGCCATGAACAGCAGCGGCCTGCCCTGCTCGTCGCCGTCGCCGGTGGTGGGGCCACCGCCGCCAGCGGCGGGGGTCGGCGTGGCGGGTCCGGCGGCCGGCGGGGCGGGGGCCGGCGGTGGCGGTGCCGTGAAGCTGAAGTTCTGCCGTTACTACGCCAAGGACAAGACCTGCTTCTACGGCGAGGAGTGCCAGTTCCTGCATGAGGAGCCGGGCGCCGCCCCCGCCGGCCCCGGGCCCGCCGCCCCCCTCGGCGGGCTCCCGCTCGGCATCCCTTCGGCGGCCGCCGCCGCCGCCGG
>WYDI02024255.1:0-38491 GCA_009867235.2 Psittacus erithacus
GGCCAGGTTGGACACAGGGGCTTGGAGCAAGCTGCTCCAGTGGAAGGTGTCCCTGCCCATGGCAGGGGTTGGGACTGAAGGAGCTTTAAGGTCCCTTCAGCACAAAGTGATCTGGGACTCTGTGATTATCTCTGGCAGCAATAAAGTCAAGCTGGAGTAATAAAAACGGCAAAACCCACACAAAGAGGACAAACCCATTGCAAGGACACCTTTCTCTTTATAATGCAAGAAAGAAGAAGCACACTGGCCATGAAGGTGGCAGGCACTCTCCAGTTGCTGCTGTAAGGTCAGTGGGGTACTGCCCTTAGGGTTTCCTGCTGCAAACTCTACGCCAATGTCAAATAGCAGCAGGAAAAGGACTTACACGGACACGGTCCCTGCAGAGCTGGTGTGTGAGGTTTGGGCAGGAGAGCAGCACAAGGAACAGACATCTCTAGTTCCATTTAACCCAGATAACACAAAGCTTTCAGCTGCTCCCATTTCACCAAAGCCCTTCAGCACCTCTCTCTAAACCAGGAGGATTTACAGGACACGTACGTGAGTGATGCTGTAGTAGTTTAAATTCTCAGGACCACAATACCTATGGGAGGGAACCATGGGCAAATTTCAATTCACCTCTTTCTTGTACAATTAATGGCATGTGCAGCTGCTTGCAAAGTCCAGTGAAGCTGGAAAACCAGGACAGTTACAGACCCAAAACACACTTCCAGCTGTACACGAACGCCTACAGCTAAAGGTATGAGACAGTTTCTTTTTGAGAGGCTTCCAAAGTACCCGATGCTTACTGCTATTAGAAATAGGATGCAGGACCATGACCCATCAAGTGTTCAGGTCTGACTGCTATAGCAACCTGTGTGGTCCTGCCTGCAGAAACCTGGCCACAGCAGAGACCCAAAGAAAAGCTGCAAGAACAGTTTCCACTGCAATTCCACATACTCCGCAGTCCTGGCAATGTGCACAGACATCTTTTGGATCCGTAAGCAGAGCAAATTTGATCAGGGAGTCATGGAGAGCGCAAGCAGAATTTATGGCACTCCCCAGGTCACTTATTTTTCATAGCATCATTTTTCTGACCATAACTACGTTTTAAATGGCAACAGCAGAGAGGCACTGAGCTTTCTAAATGAAAATGAAAAAGCCCCATGGTTTCTTTCTCCTTCCCTGCATCAACATATTTAAAAGTAGAAGAACTGAGCTAGAAAACACTCGTAACAAAGAATTTTCATCACAGCTTATCTGTGGTAGCCTCCAAACGGTCTGATACCATCTGTACTTTTCTGATTTCAGAAAGCAGCAGTGAGCAATAGCATCTGATTGTCTGTAGGAGTTGGGAGGAGGAGGACTGAACACTATTCCACCACTAAATTCATTGTTTTATAAAGATCAAGGAGCCTTATTCTGATCCTGCTTGCGTGTTGTTGTAAAGTGACTCCCAGTATAAGCTCTACTGGGAATCAAGTTGCTGGGGATGCTCAAGGAGCTCCGCAGATGGAGCCTGATATCGGTTCATTTTCATTGAGAACAGACCCTTTTCCCTTACTCTGGGTCAGGCATTCCCACTTCAGGTCTTGTAGAGCCTCAAAAACTCATTGCTACAGGAATCACAAGAAACACTGCCAGTTCAGCTAGTAACATGTTATCAAAACCCTTGACTGAAGCGTGGAAGTAAAACATCTCTTGCATCCATTCCATTCCCTTCCAGTCCTCCTCTTATGCATGCAGCTAACACCACTTCCATTAATACCAGCTTTTTGCTCCAGAACCTTATCTTCCGTGATAACTACCTAGCCTTAGAATTCTCTTTCAGTCAGCTAATAAACCATTCCTACTCCCTGTTGCTTCTCTCCTTTCATCACTAAGCAGCATCAATCCCCACGGGAGAACCTGGAGCGGAGCCTGTACGGAAAACAATAGACAAAGCCATGTGGTGATGCCTCCCATTCCTTTGGGAGCTTGCCACATGTACCCACACACTGCTCACAGCTGGGCAAAAGGATCAAAAGGAAAAGCTGGAAGCAAATTGTCCCTCCAGCCAGCACTGGGGTAAGACATACTCCTTGCGGTAGGAAAGCAGTGCTCCCATTTCAGACACAGACGAGGCTCCTTCCTATCCCATGCTGAAACCACAATCAGTGCCTTAATCAGCAGGAGCCTCCCAGCAAGTCTGGCTGAGTTTAAGACACCGGTCAGTGGATCTACAGTGTGTTTAGGGGATGCAGAAGTAGCTGCCTGGGAAGGACGCAGGGAATTCACCTAAGAGAGTTAAATTCATTGCATGAAACAAGAGAGGCAGCTGCCACCTTCCCTTTGCCTTTTAAGTAAAGAAGCAATCAGAGACCTAACTGCACTTTAAATGGTCAGGGCTGAAATCAAGCACTGCAGCTGATTTAGAAGCGTGTTCACCTCCCTACCTAAACCCAGAGTCATTTAACCTTCCTATATAAATCAAGAAGTTAAACAGAAATAGGTACAGGCAAAGCGGCTGCCGTAAATCAAGTGATTGAGTGAAGGAACCCAGGCAGAGCACAGAGCTCCTCAGCCACGCAAACCCTCTGCATATGCAGTCTCTCTCTGGAGAGCTGTGATCCCAGATCGGCATGCTGAGTAACAGTTTGAGTGTATACAGTGCCTGGCATTTGGTAAAAACAGAAAGTGCTTTCCTGATTACATATAGATAGAGGTCAGTCATCTCCAAACAAAACCAGCCACGGATGCAGGCGGAACATGGCAACAGCTCTCTGCAAAGCAAGCCAAGGGGTTCTGAAAGGGGAAAACAAAGCAAACATCTCTCCCCCTGTTTTGGAGATGCAGAGTAACATCAGCTTGGCAAACACTGAGCTAAGGGAGCATGCTCACTACTCCCAAGAAGCAGACAAGGTAGCCCAATGGATACAGGAAGGATCAGAGCAGAAAGCAGTTTTACATCTTTCATTTGCAAGGTACCCACCTGAGCTCCATCCAGTATCAGGCGGCTTCTGGGTCAAGAAAACAAAGCTGAACCCCAGACAAAAAGAACTGTGGGAAAACAGATGCATGTGATCCAAGTCATTTAAAGATCTTTGGAGAATTCAACAGTCAAACCCAGGAGAAGTTCTCTTTTAGCTTCAGATGTCAGCCGCGGTGTATGGGAAGCAGACGCAAGGTACCAGAGCCAGATCTTGAGGATACTACTCAATCTAGCAATATAGCTTATTTCACTCCTGTCACTGCCACTTCTCATACTTCTATGATGCATTTTTTCTTCCCTAAATCCAGTTTTTACAGTAAAAAACCACCCCAAACCCTAAAAAGTGCATCAAGAAAAAAGTGATTGCTACAAGGCTGCCTGGCTCCTGGTACGGGCTGTGGCAGGAGCTGTACATTTTGCTTAATTAAGATAAGGCTGTTGCTTCTTTGCAGATTTCACTAATACAGAATTTATTGATGCAGCATTACACAGCAGCTTAAAGTGATAAAATACAGCTGATGCAGAAGCCAAAGGCACCCTGAGCTGAAAACCGGAGAACACGCTAATAGAGACGGATGGATCTCTATGCTGCAGCCTAGCAGGAGCGCTTCCCACCAAATCCAACAGCCCGGTCCCGTCTTAAGGCAGCAGATAGTTAAAGTGCTGATTCAAAATGAACTCCTGCCAGTGTTAACTTCAGCAGGAGGGTCTGCGCTCAGTGCAGGCACCCAGCCACATTCCTACAGACCACGTGAAGCAGTTCAGTGTGCCACCAATTCAACATGGACCGCACAGGCACCAAGTGGTGACTCTTCTGAAGCCCATACCCCAAATACCAGTTTGATGATCCAGAACTCCTCAGCTGTTGAAGATTACACTATCTAAACACCTGAGTGCTGAATGTTCTAGCTGTGTCTTAGCCCTGCACATAAACCCAACTGGGTTCCCTGCAGAACACTGCTTGCTTTGGGGTCCAGGTTCCAAGCTCCATGTTACCAGGGCAATAAGCCTTTATGACTTAAAGTGACAGCTGGTAACAGTGGTGAGATACGAGTCTTTGGGTGGCTTTAGAATTGAGCATGGTATTAACAAGTCATGAAGAGACAGTCGTTGCTCCCTCATGACCCCCTTTTCCAATCCCGGGCAGTGTTCAAGGCCAGGCTGGACAGGACTTGGAACAATCTGGTATAGCAGAAGGTGTCCCTGCCTGCGGCTTTTAGAAGGAGAAAACCCCGGCATGAGTGATCAGAAGTGAACTCAGTAGCTGTACACACCATATTCCGTCCAGATTAAGGTATTTGGGCTTCCTCAGAGTGCAACAATGTCCTTAAGAGATGCGCTCTGGCCAAAGGGTGTAGAAGAGCCTGACTGACACCAAAAGCTACAGTGCTCCTGTTTGAACAACCATGAGAAGGATGAGCTCACTGAGGCTGGATGGAGCTACCGTGGGTCTTGAAGATGAGTACTAATTAATAATGGTGTCTGACACAGGGCCTTTGTCACCTGTACCTGAATCCCATGGGAAGGGCACAGGCTCAGCTAAGGTGAAAACATCACTTGTGTGTATCTCAAACTCAGAATCATTTTTAGATAGCTTTTAATCATCAGCTGCATTTTGTAACACAATGTCCTGATCTCCTCCTCTGACTTGCATCTGTTAAGATATCTGATGGCACCATACATTTCCCTTTGTTTAGATTGCAATAGACTAGTCCCAAAGTGTCAGGTGAAAAAGAACACCTTGATTATGCTTAACTTTAGCTCCTAATGACTCATGTTCACTCTTGGCAGCGATGACTGATTTGATTTCCATTTAAATTCCTATGTACAGGTGAAGACCCAATCATAAGGAACAGTTTCTTGGTTTTAAGGGTTTCTGGGTTTGATCAAAATCAAGATTAAAACTGAGATCTATGGATGGTAGTGTTCAGTCTGAAAACTGTTTTCAGGAGAAGCCCGCTTAAAGTGATAAAGCTGCTTTTAAGACCCGCTTCATGTAGTCTAAATGGGACATGGAGGCTTTAGACTGGTTTCCTGTACCAGAACAGGACACCCTGGGAGCACATTTCTGGTTTATTTGTGCATGTCTGGGTTCTTTCCATAGCTCAGGGGTCAGGAATGGGTTTTGGATCTGATAAAGTCCATTCATGTGTTGTGTTAACAATATATATGTATGTGTGCTGTATTTTAATCTAGCATTGGATGCTGAACTTGGCATCTTAAGCAGTATTTTTATCTTTGTTTATTCTTAGATCCATTTTGCATGAAAATCATATATATTTTTGTATAGAGGGTTATAAATTTATCCAGGACACTGCCAGAGTTTGGCTCCTCAGCTGATCTCTCACTTATTCCCCAAACTCCCCGAGCTATTAGTTTATTTACAAGGCTAATGAATGCCCTACTTTTCCCTTTATCCTATGTCAACAGCATAATGCTACCCTCTTCTTTGTAAATTAACACTTTGCCTAAAAATCTTTTTATAGTATCTTCTTCTAATCAGTAAATAATTGGTAAATAACTTGGAGCTGTTACTATAATAACGATAATCATGCTCATCAGCTCTCTGGGGTGATTTCTGGCTATTCCCCATGTAGAGCAGCACCAGCTTTAAGGCAGTACCAGGAGCAGCAGCATTTCTGCAGTGGTTCCAGCATGATGGAAAGCAGAGAGGCTGCTGGCAGCTTTGGAGGAACCTGTGCTCATAAAGCTTTCCTGTCCAGTTGGCAGATCCATGAGGTCTGTTTAGATAAAGCTCTGCTGGAAGCGTTGGCATTTCAGGGCATTTATCTAAACGAGGCCAGGAAGTCTGACACTTTGTGCTGCGTGCTGCCTTGTGCATTTTGATTCAAGCACCTATGCCGAAACAACAGCACACAGCGTGTAGCAGAACAGGGACTGGTGTCGAGCCGTCAGACAACCGTTAAAACAGGGCTCTGAATGCTCAGTTTAAAACAAGCAGACAGCAGGAACATACCTGATTTTTAGTTACCTTTTCCCTTGCAGTTGAGAGGAGTTGTTTGTGGTCTCTTGAAGCTTTCATATGGTCGTGGTCGCAGACCTACTGCTTGCTTCTAATGCAGTAAACACGCAGAGCAGATACTGGGCTTGAGGAAAGGCTGTCACCTTTGAAAGACACCTCTTTCCCTTGAGAATCATTTGAGGGTTTATACAATGCTTACATGGAATAATGTTCTTATTTGAAAACAATTGGAACAAGAGAGGCTGAGCATTCGAGGCGTTAAGAGAATAAAAAGGAATTCTGATTAATGTGACATAGCACTTTCTGCCTGGGAGCGAGTGGAAACAATAATGAACTTCATGGAGCTTAATCTTGTTTGTCAAGCGATTCATCACAGTTGTTTTTATAAATCTCAGAGATCATCAGCATCCATAGCAAATGGAGACTGGATTAAACAGGAGCTAGCATGGTGTTCTGTTAAAGTGTGTCGTGTAACACAACATGTCAGGTTTTAACTGGGCACAATGCGAAGCGACACGATTTCAGTGGGGTGATGCGATGCAAGGTGTCGACCACCGAAGAGTGTAGTCCAAAGTGTGATGCCTTTTAATAATTCTAACAAACATGTCTGCACCAACTTCGACTCACTTCCTGGGCTACTGGGTAACTACATGTAGAAACAAACCTTACCCTGACATTTGAATGCCCGTGGCTTGAGTTCTGGATGTGAGCGATTCCAATCAGCATCACAGACAGCTTCTCTGGGCACCCTGTGCCAGCGCCTCAGCACCCTCCCGGGGAAGAGCTTCTGCCTAAGAGCTCATCTCAGTCTCCCCTCTCGCAGGTTAAAGCCATTCCCCTTGGCCTGGCCCTACAGGCCCTTGTCCAAAGCCCCTCTCCAGGTTTCTTGTAGCCTATTTAGGCACTGGAGCTGCTCTAAGGTCTTCTCTTAAGGAGCCTTCTCTTCTCCAGGCTGCCTCAGCCCAGCTCTCTCAGCCTGGCTCCTGAGCATCTTTCATGGGTTTTCCCACCATTGCCCTCCAGCTGCCAGGCTCTGAAGCAAACTGCACACCCAGCACTGAAACACGCTTATGTGTACATGAAGCATCAATGACAACGGGTACCTTAGGAACTCATGAGTCTCCTTTAATGTCACTTTCTCCTGGATTTATACAAGGGAACCATAAGCCCAGGCTTCCCCTTGCCCAGGGGGGACACAGGACAATAGTTGAGGTTAGGAGCTCCCCCTGAAAGCAGCTGCCCTGCCATGAGTAATGTTTCCAAACTGCACCCTTTGCAGTGCTTCAAATGCTGTTTTATGTCAGCTGCTTGGGCCTCCAAAGGAAGAAAGAACAGAGCTGATGATCATGTGTAATCCTATGTCCTCCCCATCCCCTTTACCCGAGGTTTTTTGAGGATTAGCCTAAAGCACCCAGGGTGTCCCTAATTACTGGATCAAAGCTGTGCAACAGATGATGGAAAAGCCTACAGCATCCAGGAAAACAAGAGCTCAATGCAGTTTAAGAGGAGAAAGGAGGAAAAGGAGGATGCTCCCCAGGCCCACAGCCTGTTGCACATGGTCTTGAGGGATGTAAGGCAGCACACGCTTCTTTGAAGGTGTTACTAATTTGGTTTTGTGTGAGAATTTCCCCAGCTTTATCCACACACATTTATCCACAGAGGATTCTGGCTTCTCCGTAAGCATTTATTTTTACCCAGAGAACTGGGCTTGCTGCACTTCTCCTGGGCTGGATCCTTGGCAGATGGGAACTGGTATTGCTCCACTGACGTCAGCACTCACAGCTTGCAAGGAATCACGGAGACAACAGTTTATCCTGAACTAATCTCCTCCTCCTCCCCTTTCTATTTACTCACACCAGGGAACACAGCTCACGTCTGGCATGGGCCATAAAAACACACTAGGCAATACCCCTCGTCCCTGCCCTTGAGCAAAAAGCCTCTCGTGTACCTGAAGGAACAAGGCCCTGCCTTGCAGGTGAGAAATGGGGCTCTGCAGCCCTGGCACATCCTGTGCTGATGTGACACTGGGGTAGGTACCCGAGCTGATGTGTCTGCAAGGGCTGCCCTACACCACACAGCTGTAAAAACACCCCTGCAGCCAGCTCAGCATCCCTGAAACGTGCTCTGATGTAGGATCCAGAGACATGATTCCAAACATAGAATCGTATCATAGAATCCCAGACTGGTCTGGGTTGGAAAGGAGCTTAAAGCTCATCCAGTTCCAACCCCCAGTCATGGGCAGGGACACCTTCCACTAGAGCAGGCTGCCCCAAGCCCCATCCCTGATTAGAGATGATGGCATCCGACATGCCAGAGAGTATCTGTTAACTTTGTACCTTTCAAAGAACAACCTTGTACATTACAACTCCTCTAAGGAAAACAGTAAGTTTTGAGTGCTTCTGATTTGTCTTCTACTAATTAACACAATATACTTTGTGGTCACTCCCTGGAGCTAAAGACTTAGCTCTACAGTAGCAGGCTGAGGTTCTTACATGTGCACAGGGTACATGAAGATCAAGCTTTAAGAAGACAGCAAGTATTGGTGCAGAGCTTGCCACTGAGCTATGTCATGGGTGGAAAGCTAGGGCAGTAAGACAACACAGCACAACAAGGTTACATATGCTTTCTAGAATCATCTCAGTCTTGGCATCGCTTTTTGATGGACTCAGACAACTAAAAGCTCACAAAAAGATGATAGAATCCGAGACTGGTTTGGGTTGGAAGGGGCCTTAAAGCTCATCTTTTTCCAACCCCCTTCCCACAGGCAGGGACACTGGGCGCAGAACTGCCCCTGTAAGCAAGCATTAAGAGATTCTGGAATGAGCCAGACCATGGAGTCACACAGTGCTTATGGGTGAAGTCAGGGAGCAGGAGACAAGGGGTGATTTCAGGCCCATCATTTCCAAGTGTCTGCTGCATGACGCACCAACAATACATCTCCCAGATTCCAGTGAATTACCCTGATTCTATCCTGTGAATCCATTTCTATGTAATTAAGAACACTTAATGGCCTGGACAACTGCTGGCAACCAGCACATAAATAAATCAGTTGCATTTTGGAGAAGAAAAGCACTACCTATTGAAAGCTTGGAGTATTAACAGCGCACGTTTAACTACCCTAGTGCAGCTATTGAGGTGTCCCTTAAAGAGCAAAGTGATGGGGAGGGAAGGATTTTAAACGATTCCCAACAAGACCCTGACCCTCTTCTTTCTTGCCATTAGCAAGTTTCTGAAGCCCTCAGAGCAGTTTCATTTGTTCTCAATCACCAGGAGTTTTAACTGTGGAATTTAAATGATTCTCTCTCAGACAGACCTAATTTTAAGAGCCATTCAAGTGACATCCCTCTGAGCTACAGCACTTTAAGAAGACACTCCACTAGCATCCACAGAGCTGTTTGCTCCACTGGAGCAAAGCAGGTAAATATGACTTCTCAGAAGAGGAGCAGGGGCTCAGGGATAGAGCCGAGGAGCTCCTAGTGAAGGACAGCATGTTCAAAAAGCCCTGGTCCCTGAGACCCCTAAATCCCAGTGGGAGCAGGTTGGTGTTCAGAGATCCCAAGTACCTGCAGCAGCCCCTAATGACTGCACAGAAACAGGAAGGTCGTCAGCCCTTTGGAAAGATCCACGAGATGAGGGTGTGCCTAAAGGAGATTTGAGCATTCACACCGAGATGAAAATGCTTATAAACCAGTTATAAACTCTTTGGCCCAAGCGGTCCAATCCAAACCAGGATGTCATTTACAGGAACCAAAATGACCTTTCATAAAAAGCCTTGGTATGCAAGCAAGGGAAAATCCAATAAAAACCAGGAAATGAATGAAGTTTGGAGGATCCGAAGCACGCAAAGCTCACATGAAGCACAGGCACAGGGGCCTTTATTAGGTTGCAGAATCTGCCCCAAAAACCTATGCAGCAAAAAGAATAGCAAGCATCTTTAAAGCGCTGACACTGCTGGATGCGGATACAGATGTCTTCTCTTTAAGAAACCTGTCTTCCTCTAAAACATTTGATCTGAGCCATACAAGCAAATTAGTGCAGATGTTGAAGCTGTCAAAGAACACAACAAAACCCAATAAACATGCTGACAAATAATTGCATGCATGTTGAGGTGGAGCCTGGAGGCTTGTACCATCCCTGTCTCCTTGTGAGTGCTGTTCAGAATCACCATACCCTAACAGGAACATTTTACTTCAGGAGGCTCAAACCACTGTGTACTGCTTTGACATCATGGTTTCAAGCAGATGTCAGAGTAGGACACAGTCGTCTTGCTCTCAACTTGGCAACTGTCGTCTTGTGCTGTGTTTTACACAGAGAACATACTTTAAACGTCTGCAATGAATACATCAAGGAAGCTCAGCCTCTTCATCGTGGCAGTCTAATTTACTCCCTAACCTATTTCTGTCCCCGCTCCTCCCCTTAACACACAGGAAATCAGTGCGAGCAGGCTGGGCCTTGAATAAAACCGGCCAAGTCCTTCATGCTGAAATTCAGCCCTTGTTCCAGATATGGTCCATAGTCCAAGACTTCAACCTAGAGGAAAAATGCCACAGCTTCCTTATACATTTTACACACTGTACTTACTGAGAAAAAGGTTTATGTGAGAACTTTCCCCCTCGATAACAGCATCACATTCTGATCTGTAAGCTAAAACTTACTTTCCTGCAACAGAGTACAATGCATACATAATTCTCCAGCAAGATGTAAATCAGCTGCTTTGAATAGAGTATGGCATTCCAGCTCCAGATGTTAAGAGAATATGCAGTAAGGGTTACACATGAGGCCAATAAATCTCTCCATGTTGATAAAGACCTGGAGGTGTTTACTAAACCCAAGATCTCTGTGACACATGTGACTGAGCAAGCAGGAAAAGGCCAGACAAGAGGGAAGGTGGAAGCGGTGCTGCTTTTCCTTTTGCAGGCTTTCCTGTTCCAACTGCTGCCCCATCGAAACTCCGACTTGCAAACCTCCTTGGAGAATTCAAACCTGACTGAAGGGCTTTCCACATGAACATTCACGATCAGAGCATCAAACTGTTTTGCATGAATGAAGCATCTTTAATAGATGCTGTGGTACCTGGCTATGGACGTGAACTCCATATACAACTGCTCATTCTTGCTGTAGTCTTTAATCTTGTTAGACTTGACTACAGATACTTATTTGGCCCTTGTCATTGTGCATAACATTATATATTGCTTCCTCATTAGAAAAAGGAAGAATATCCTCTGCTCCCAAAGTAGACTGGCTGACAAAATCTGGCATGCCTTGCTTGCAGTGCCCACTGGAATGACTCATTTATCTCTCTCCTCTGCTGGGAGATGCACTCACCATCACCCCCATCCTCCTATCCAGGAGACTGAGGGGTAAACACTATGAAGAAACCATGGAGGAGATCTTCAGCAGTGCCCCAAATAAAACAAGCTATTTTATTAAGTATCAGCTCATTATCACATACCCAATACATTCTTTCATGTCTTATATATCAGTTAAGAAAGTGAACTTCAAGTAGGTGCATACTGGGGGTGTTTAAACTTAGGAGGTTTTTGGTCCTAGTTAAGCACAGCTTTCAACACGTGAACAAGGAAAGGCTCCAAGTTCTTCTGTAATTAGCTCATGCCATGGTGAAGCAATCCATAAGGAGCAAACCTCTCAAACATAGCAAAGCAATGGGAATGAGGAAGCATTTCCTCATCTGAGCCCTTGCTGTGCCCACATGGGACCACAGCGGTAACCTCCCTGGCACTTGCATTTATTACCAGCACCAGAAACTACTGCACACAGCAACTAAAGGAATTACTAGGCAAATACCTGCTCACTAAGCTAAAGGGATCATCAGCGCAATTAGTCATGAATCCAACACTTATTTCAGGGGAAGAAGGATCAGTTCAGATCCTCATGTATTTGCAGCTTCAATCATAGAATCAGCTAGGCTGGAAAAGACCTTTAAGACCATCAATGATGACAGCTAAGCTGTAACAGTTAAAACAGAGGATGTTTTACAAGGCAGTATTATGGATTTCAATTTGTTGGTCATATTAATCCATACACTTGCTGCTTTTCCTAATGTGGTAGATTGCAATGGATCTTCATCAGCTATTAATTAGAAAATGCATTTAATCCCATTAGCAGTGCAAAGATGTTTGCAGTGCAACCCTTCCTGTACAATTTTCCCCTCCTTATCACCATTCTCTGAGCAGCGGTTCATAGCAAGAAGATATGCAGCAGCAAACCTCCCTGAATAGGAAATGTTCTGAGTAATTCTGTCACAAGTCTCCCAGGACAACCTCGTCAAGGATGAACAATTCAGTCAAAGCCCTACAGAGCAGCAGAGAAATTCATCATGCATTTTTAAGTGTTTGGAACCTGCTGGTAGGAGGAGTTCTGTTGTGGTTTTGAGGCAGAGGGGGAAACAGTCTCACCTAAGTCTATAAATCAAGTCTTTGGTATAAATTAAAGTTGATCAACACGAGAGAAAATCTCATCCTGACTTAAGGCAACGCTGAGGCAACCCTTGATTTCTTACTGGATGGTGTGTTATTATGGCATCTACATCCACCGAAGGCAACAGCCGAGGTGGCATTAACTCCTGACCAAAGAACTTCCAAATACTCGCTCCATTTTTCATGTTCCAGGAGTGGAAATTATCCACCGGTTACTCCATAAGCTGGAAATCTTTAGCATCATTAAAAAATAAACGGTTTCCCTACATAAAGCAGTGAGGAGCTTGCTTCTGAAATCAACTCCTTCATTTGCAGTTAACAGGCAAAACTGAAAGCAGGCATCAAGTGTGTCATTCCTTCCCCGGGAAGTGCAGCGGGCCCAGACTGTTAAAACTTTATGAAGTGGCTGAGAAATAGCCTTTTCCCCTCAGATGAATGGGCTTTGCTTTAAAATACCCTGGGCACTGGCATATGACAGCAAATAACCACTGCTTTAAGATGTCATTTCAGGATAAGAGTTTAGCCAAAGTCACAGAAGGAGTTGTAGGGCTTAAAACCCACCCAGAGTTGTTGCATATAAACCCCCAAGACTTTGGCAATCATAAATCCCCTTCTTAACTCAAGGAATGAGCCAGCCTCTGACTGCCTGAGGCCAGGCTGGAATCGCCCCTTGAGGGGATGTTCTTCTGTGACTGCAGAACAGAGGGTATTTTTGGTAGCACTGATTGCTGTCTAAGAGGATGCTGGAACAGCATCTGATGTGGAACAGCACCACATGCATTCAGGAAGACTGCAGAACAAAGAGCTGCCACCAATTGTACAGGTGAAACTCTGGATGTTGAATCATCCTAATGCTTTTTAATGGCATGCAAAGACTATGTCAGTAGCACTTTTCATTATCCACTTCACCAGGCCAGAACTACTTGGTAATTATGCCCATCCACTGTCCTTTGACAGAGCTAACTACCACAACATGAGCTTCTGATAATACACAAGCTTCTTATGAAGAATTCAGGTGAGAAGGCAATAACCTAAGCAGCAAAGCTGATGAGTTCGCACAGCGCCTTGCTCTAGGGAACAGCTGTTTTCTCTAGTATGGAGCCAGTACCTCATACATGGGGAGCAGAGAGGGACTAAGATGCAACTACTTTAAACCATTAGAAGATAACTGTGACAGCCCCCACCTTTGCCAAACAAGTCTGAGAACTACAGAAACATCCCAAAATAAGCCATTTGCTTCCTGTCAACCCCGAACAAGGCAGTTTCCCTGTGTTTTTAGATCCTCCAAAGAGCACAAAACCCCTCTACTATTCCTATTGAGAGAATGAAAAGCCAGACACAGGAACAGTAATGAAAAGCCAAGGAAGTTTCTTTCACACTGAAGTCCTCTGAGCATACAACTAGATATAACTCATAACCCCTGACACTAAGGCCTGATTTAACGTCAGTTGACTTCACCTAAATCCTCCCACTTCAATAGCTATTGGACTTGCTTCTTCATACTAGTTCCTATGACCATTTCTTTGCATTTTCAAGCTGAGCATGCCTGTAGGGCAGAGGAGGAGAGACCTCCCCGTGTCCCAGCCACAGCAGAGTCCCAGCCCTGGAAATAACACTGCAGCAGGGAGTAAATGTCATCAGAATCTACCTGACTGTGCCACTTAAAGGAAATATTGTAGCTGGTGCTTCCTACGTGGGTATGAATAGGGCTCCTTCACCTATGCGGGCATAACTCACCCTCTGCAAACGCAGCGATACCTTAAGGATGCTTAAATGCTTCGGAACAGATGTTCCCGTTTGTGTCCCTCTTTTCTTCCCCTTTATTCTTTAAACAAAGGACTCCAAATCACAATCACCCCCTCCGCATAGATCTCACTGATAGCTGCCAAATCCCTCATGTGCTCACCTTTCCTCCACCCACGACTGCAGACAACGTATTACAAAATGCAATTAAAACCATGTCAAGATAATCATAAGAGAAAGTCTGTAAAGTCTCAGTCATCAGATTCCCCATTGGCAATAAAATGAATTTAAAACGCGACAAAGATCCTTAGAGCCTTCATTAGTTTCAGTATAATCTAAGGAACTCCTTTAAGATTAGCACAAAATCCATAGGAGCTTAAAACCATTTTCTGCTGGATTTCAGGAACGCAACTTCAAGGAATTAATTGAACTTACCAGCTCCAAGCTCACCACCATCGCAGCATAACAGCCAAAGTCAGGGCTAGGCAAACTGATGCACCAATTGGCCTCAGCCCTTGTAAGGTTTCTGAACATTAAGGTTCTTGGCCAGATCAAATTAGATTAGCAACAATGACACATTTTAGATGCTTTCAACCTATATTCACAGACCAATCTTCCTAATGATGCCGAAACAGCTGCCTCATTAGACAGCTCTTCATACAAAGGCTTAGAATATTTCTATTTTTCATCTTCCTCCTACCTTTAAGCCAAAAACCAGAGAGACACTTTGTTAAAGAAGAAGAGAAAGGAAATATTTCATCTCTTCACCGTGACACCAGACAGGATTTTGCACAGACGACTTCGAGAGACCAGAAATGATTTGTGAGAAGCAGCAGCTGGGTAAAAAATCAGCCTCTTTCAAGAGGTTTTTCTATGGGCAAAATATCAAGCTCTAGGCTTGACACTGAAAATGCTTCAGCAGACTGATTTCCTAATGCACCCATCCGCAAAGGACTAAGGATCCATTTTACCCAAAGAACTATTCTGGGGGTTAGCCATGTTTTGTCATCACCTCTAAAAGTGGTACTTAAGTGATCCATTATTTTACACACTTCAGTTAATGCCAAAGCTCCGTCAGACCCTTCATCATGGCAGAAGGCAGTGCTTGTGCCCAACCTGTCCCGTCATCCTGCTTGGTGTCAAGGCAAATTCTTACACTTCGACTTGCTCACTTCATTATGGACTAATATTGTCCAGAGAGGTTTTTGCTTTATTCTCTGGATGTCTGTCCTCAAGAAGCAGCCCCAAGGTTTCTGCCCATGAAGCATCTCCCAAGACATGAAGTGGGGAGGGAATTCCTGGTGTCCACACAAACAGAGCTCACTGCATTTGGGGGCAGAAGGAGGAAACAATTAACATTCCCAAAAGCACACAGCAGAAACTGAAGGCAGAAATGGGGAGGGAATCAAAACCTGAGACAAGCTCAGAGCCTGAGCACTGCTCTTGATCCCCTTCAGTGCAGTCCCCTAGAGACCACTTCCATCAGGTGGGAACACCCATCCAAACAACATCCTTAATTTCACTTGTCATTCACCTTTGGGGATTCAGACTTCACTTTAAACTATATCCCATTGCCATCTTGCTAGCCACCCAAGTATTTATATCCTCTTGTACATTTTATTCCATTAGAAGAGTTATAAAGAAATAAAGGAGAATCACAACACATCTACAGCTTGTTCTGAAAGAGACTGTTAGCACTTGACTCACCTACTCAGATGTCAGTTTAGCACTCTTAGCGGGATTTCAATTGAGTCAAGATCGATCTGCTTAAAACACAATCTGCATCAGCCCCCCCAACAAGATTAGGATGAAAGGATTAGTATGGAAAAATACCCCTCAATCATTACTGTAACATGGGAACACTCACTAATGCAGAGCACGACAGCTTCATTCCCCTGCCTCATTCACCAAATCCGAGTGTTGCCCAAGCACAGAATGAGTTTTTAGTGCTGAAAGTCCCAGCTGCTGGTACACTCTTCTGAACATGGAACCCTTCCTGTGCATCTTTAGGGAAAGGTAGGCTCAAAGGCAGAAATTCCCCTGAATTTCCTGCTCCTTGAACACAAGTTCCTCACCAAATGACACTTTCATCATTACTCCAGGCTGTGGTTTTCAAAACCATCTTTTTAAATACAAACTGCTGAAGCTTTTCAATCAAACAGCAGTCAAGGGATAAGAGGTAGGTGTCATCTCTTCCCTCACTGCATGGCTCAGCATGGCAGCACAGCAGTCACCACCAGGTATCACTTAAGTCTTCCCCGGGAAGAACAGCAGCAGAAATGTATAAGGAGCGACTGAAAAGCATGTGAAGAAGCACTTAGTGCTACTCTCAAGTTCCTCCTCTCCACACTTTCCTTTCTTTAGCTCCATAGGATCTCTAACACTGGCCATCACTATTTTTCATGTTGCCTTTCACATGTGTGAACTCTTTGGGGCACAGGAGGCTCTTATTTGCAGTAACTAGCACAAAGATGCTCAGTCACTAGTGGGAAAACTCCATTACTCCTAGGAGCAGTGATGGAGTGTGACCACTAGCACAAATATAGACTCTTTAACCCACACTACCAGCCAGAAATATCAGCTTCTCTAAATTATGGGTGTCTGAGGTTCAAATATGCATGACAAGGTAGGAGTAAGATCTTCAGAAGCAGCCAATAATTACATCTATGTTCTTGCTTTAAATAAAAGGCCCCAACACAGAATCCCTTAGAGACTCATTTTTCAAGTGTATCCAACAAGTCCCCAAACCAGGTTCTTGCCCTAATTCTGACGCAGCCACTTTGGAAAGTTGGTCTGGATCTTTAATTAACTGAAGAAAAAACCTCTGGGCAATTCCAATTCCACCTACTTGCTACAAACCACAATGTCTCTGCTCATATCACCACCTGCAACCACTCATCCACACATTACTGCAATATAAGACTATCTCTAGAGCATCTCTGACTTCTTCCATATGCAGGTCTCTTAAAGCGCTCATGAGCTGACATTTAGCTAACCAAGGGGATGTTCAGTGCCTCAATCACAACCCTGGCTGGGCTCAGGATTACAGTAACATTGCGCCAGTTTGGTTAAATACTCCTCGTCACAGACTGCGTTGCTTTCATAGGATCATTCACTTTAAAAGGAGAGGGTTTAATATCAAAGCAGAATCTTAAGTCTAATGGTGAAGCGGACAGAAGACACATGCATGCAGCTACAAGCAATCAGCCCAAGCTCAGAGATGGAACACCTAAGGAGAAAAGCCCCATCTTCTTGCATCAGTTCAGTAATTGGGTATATTAAAGGCTGTGTTGCTCTTAATCAAAACAGACAGTGCTGTTCTATAAAGCAAATTGCTATTTCTTACATAGACAATACCAAACACCTACAATTGACATTAATGATAAGCATACAGAAAATGCAGCTCAAAAGGATGCACATTGTCCTTTACCTCTTGAACAGAAGGGAGGATTTGCCAATCCAAACATATGCTTACTAATAACATCATGTCTAATATAGTTACTTCCAGGGTAATTTATCACCATTTACTCAAGTTGAATGCAACACCCATCCTCTTCCCCTATGTAAAAATAAAGCCTGTTTCTAAGGTAGTTTACTCATTTATATCTCAAGGCTCCAGGGCTTTCACAGCTCCCTGGCTGCTCTCTTTCAGTGTGGAGCCCTGGTTCTCATCTACAAAGCCATTAGAAAGCCAGTTCCCCATGAATCATGCCACACTGCCCCCACACCACAGCCCTGCTGCCCTCACACCACAGCCAAGCTCATTCACATCCTCTGCTCCACCAGGTCCTTCTGGGACTGTCCACAAGCAGTTATCTGCTTAATACCCAGCACCTTCTCCCATAGCAGAGTTCAAACCCATCCATGCAGACTAATTCTGAGTGCTGCACCTAAAAGGAGTGAAGCCAAGGGCAGGCTCAGCATTATCCAACCACCATCCTTCCTACATTAACGTGGCACATCCATTATGTGACTCCAGTATGTTTAGAACCAAGAAGGGTCTCTAAATCACAACCATGAGCTCTGCTTCTCCACTGAACAGCTAACGCTGTTAGGATGGGTTTCCACCTCTGCAGACCCTCTGAGCAGCAGTGGGAGGGATGCTCAAGTTTCATAAGGAGCCATTTCTCTGGCTGGGCATTCCCACAGGACATGCTCCCTCCTCACAATGCCACAGTGGATGCAATTTTCTTTTGAAGCTAGGGCAGAAGCAGTGATTGCTCCTCATTATACAAGCCTTTGTAGTAAGGGCACATGCCTAAGGGGTGGGAGATCAAAGCTCCTTCTCCTGTCTGCCACAGGGAAATCCATAAACCAAAGCTCCTCTGGATGGAAGCGCTCCCTTTCCTACGGCTGACCTATGCTGTTTAGCAGAAACTCATCCACGCGATTCTTTGGGCTGGGATGTGACACAGCAGATTGCTGCGATGTGCAGAAAAATCCACTTAAAAAAGGAGGAAGCAAATGGAGTTGCCAATTTTTGTCTGTTAACAGCAGCTTTGGTTTCATTATCTGCCATCCCCATGCTCAGCTCTGGGTGCAATTAACATCATCGAAATAAAATACGCGATGGAAGCAGCAACACGTTTTACTGGCAATGAAATGTTTATGGATCAATTTGGTACCCGAATAAAGAGCAAATGAATTTACTTCAGGATGGGAGAAAACAAAGTGTAGATAAGCACTCTGACTCCAGACATTCACACAATGTTATTGTTGTTATTATTCCCCCCCAGATAAGAGAATATTGATCGTTGGGAATCATTTGGACAACGACAACAATGTGTTTTCCTGAGAGAATACAAGCCATTTAGGAGATGTGTGCCCAGAAAACAGCACTGGCCAAAACCAAGCTCCACATTTAAAACCTCCTCTGATAAATATCCGGAGGAGAAAACCTTGACATGACCTCTCTCCTCCACAGCTCTCTCTCCTGTCATTGTGCTTAAAGGACCGCATCCCATGGCTATTGCTTAACACGTGACAAATTTTGCCTGTCCCTGCTTTACTTTTAACATGGCTTAAACACTGTTTGCATACTTAAGACAAAACCAGAAGATTAAATCAGGTTCCTAAGGGCAGGAGCAGAGGGAGACAGTGCCCAGAATAACAAAAGCCTCAGCTGGGAAACAGCTTCCCCACTGCAGCAACCATTTAAAAGAGGTTTTGATTTGATGTAGCTTAATGCGTATCACAGAGCAGGGAAAGAACTTCAGGGAATTTTGCTGCTTCCACCAAAGCTGAAATGCTCTCTCTTCTTGTGGGTTCAGGCACTCTTAGGAACAGCATCACATCCCAAACCCACAAACGGGTAACAGAGGTTTGGGTGGAATCACCGGGATTCCCTCATTACTGCTTTTATAGAGAGAGCTTGAAAAGAAATGGATCTCCCTCATGTGCTGGGAAATAAGAGTTCCATGTAAATCACCAGAACAGACTCCAGCTTTTCCTCTAAGTTTCCAGAGGATTCACAGCTCCTCTTTCCTGCACTCTTCCCTTTTGGCCTCAGTGTTCCCGACACTGCTCGGACCCAGCTTGCAAAGAAGGTGTGGAAGGTAGCTCATGAGAAGCACCATACAGCAATAAAAACAGGGCAAGGAATGAAAGGAAGAGAAAGCAAACAGGGCTGGAAATGCAGCAGGGCTGAAGAAGCTTCCTTCACCTCGGCAGAACAAAGGGTGAGGCACAATAAGCATCAGATCCTGAAGACGTTTCAGCATTGCAGGTCCCAGGAATTCCTGGAAATCCTCTGGACTGTGCCAGTCCAGCAGCTTTTGCAGAGGGCTTGAGGACAGGCTCAGGATATGCATAGATCATGCTACTGCTGTCAGCCCAGAGAAGTGGCAGGTTAACCTAAAGATAGGCTTCATCATCCATCACATTTAACCCCCAAACCAGTGGTTCTCAGCAGTTTTTGAGCCTGGATTCATACTAGTACATACTAGCTACATAGTATGTAGTACATAGTATGTGTATATAGTGCGTAGTATAGTATGCGTATATAGTATGTATAGTTACATACTACTTCATACTAGCTACAACTGATAAATGCTACAGGGCTTCACCAAGGCTTCCACACCTCACCCCTCCACTTTGAAACAGGGAAGGACAAAGTCACAACAACCCCTGACATGTCTGTGTCACCTGCAAGGCAAACCCCCCTTGTAGGGTTAGGCCTCAGCAATGCAAAGAACCCATTCCAAGTCTGATAACAAGGTGTACTCAATAACAGAGGCACTTCAGAAAAGGCACCTAGCTGACCATCACAGACAGATGCTGACCACCACAGACAGATGCTGACCATCACAGACAGATGCTGACCATCACAGACAGCAGCAGCTCGTGAAGACCCAAAGCAATCTAACCTGTCTGCATCCACTCTGCTTTTTACCCCTGAAGCACAATCCACTTGAAAAGTCATGCTTCAAACTACCCAGTGATGCTTCAGTGGAGGAGCCAACTTCCCCAAGAATCCTGACAAGCAACGAATGAACATGGTATAAAATATGCAAAGGAAGACTCATCTTTGCCTAAGGACTGGAAAAGTTACTGAATGCCAGCCCACACACCTAAAAGAGACTTTTTCAGATTTCATAAGTAATGTGGATCCAGGCTCTGTACAGGTTAATGCTCAACATGCCAAAATGGAACAGAACCAGAAATAGCTCACCTAAAAGTTCATTTAACTTTCCAGTTTCAGGTGAACTTTTCTGAAGAGGTATAAGTGTTTCAGGTGATAATTCATGGAATGCTTCTTTATGCACAACCTTTTGTTATTTTAAAGGATATTTGATCCTGAACAGGCTGCCCAGAGCAGTGCTGGAGTCACCATCCATGGAAGTGCTCACACACACCGTGTAGACGAGGCCCTCAGTGCCATGGGTGCCCTTGGCAGTGCTGGGAACGGTTGGACCTGATGGGCTTAAAGCTCTTTTCCAACCTGGTTGATTCCATGATTCTAAACAATGAACATATCTGGTTTACTCCAGAGAGAACGGAGTAACACAAGTAATAGCATTCAGCCATTCCTTCATCCAACTTATGCCAGCCTGGAATACATTTCATACACCTTCAGTATCATACAGACTTTCACTGGTTGATGAATAAATGACCTTCCTACAGAACTCCTCCAATGGATTAAAAGCCTTCTTTCACTTTGCCACTGTCAATTTCTCTATTCTCAATTTATTTCCAAGTTTTTCAATTGCCTTCAGGGTGATAAGTTTGATCTTAGGATGAGCCATGCATCTTCTTAAGGAGTTTAGCAGCCTGTTTATTCCTTACTCAATTGATCTGTCCTTTACTGGGTCATCCGCCACTTGAAGTCATCTTCAGGGAACCCAATTAGTCACCACACTGAAGAAGAGATCTTCAACCAGGTTTCAGCACAATCCCCTACCTTTCACAAGCACGAAGCATCTTCGTGTCCCAATGATTACAGAAGAATTTAGAAGGACCCAATGGCTTCAAAACAATCTATATAGCTTGGGTCGTGCTTCAATTTCCTGCAAAATTCACTAGCGAAGCCTAAGAGGGAAAACTGCAACACAGAAATAGATGGAAAAGACACATGCTCAGAAAAAACACTGCTCAAAATTTCAACAAATTCAACGATTTTTGGTTTACTATTCATAGAGTTTCTCCCATCAACATGTCAGAAGCAAGCTCTGACTGTTGCACAAAAGGTTTGCATTATGTATCAGTGGAATTTCAAAGAGGTGCAAGCTGCATCAAATTGATACAAATCACACCGTTTCCCCCTTCTTTATATTTTGTATTTCCAGCCTGATGCTATTTAACTGAGAAGGGAACAGACGCAAAATGAGCTTGGACTTGATGACCCCTCCATGGCAACTGAGACGTGTGTCAACTTGTGCAGCAGTAGGAATGCAAATGTGTGTGTGTGGGCAGGGGAGGTCACGTATAAAAAGGTATGCGTGCCTTCTTTGAGGCTAATATACTCATTGTACCTACAGCTACCGAGAGAAAAAGCATCCTTTCAAGAACGATATGGCCACTGCTGTCAGGTCACCCAGTTATTCCCATTGCTGCCACACAGCACGGGCAGCGCAAACAGTTCTGTACTTCAAAGCCAATCCCAATCTTTCTGGTGCGCTGTGTTTGAAACCAAACTCAAACATAGCACTGTGCAAGTCCACCCCTTTACCATGAAGCAAAGGCCAAGCTGACAACGCCAAAAGCACCCAATCGATTTGTGTGTTTTCCACACTGTGATGTCTCTGACAGGTCAATCCCAAACTTCCACAGAGCACAAATGTGAGATTTCAAATCAAGATGAACAAAATGGCTTGCTTCCATCCCGGGAGGACTAAAATTAGCTTGTTTTGAACAGATTGCTGCACTGAACTAGGAAACAGAATGCTCAGAAGGATGTTCAAACCTCACAAGCTGGTTCTACCCCATGCGATAAATGTTTCATCCACACAACTCAGTTGAGCCTATTGCCAGGGATCTGCTTCCCATCTGACTCCACCTGCTGAAGAATTCACTTATCCCTCAGACAGACAAAACTCTTCAATTTAGACAGGATTGCTTATTCAATAATGGCAATGAATAATGAGTTACAGGTTTCAGTCCGAGTTGCGAGCTGACCACATCTCAGTAGAAGGAAATGGAGTCACTACTGAAAATCAAAGCCACAGCATACTTATGTCAGCTTATTTCTTAATGAGGACTATAAAAATAGACAAAGAAATTCCCAAGTAATTCCTCCTTCCATCACCAGCTCACAAAGACTGTAAAATCATCTTTTACCCCTGACATCTTGCTGTTTAAGCTCTTTCTTTAGCTGCAGAGGGTTTATGAACTGAATACAACCTGCAGAGACTCATCGTGCCACACATGATGGCATCTGAGGGTACAAATGCGATGCAGAAATAACGGGTTAACATAGGAGGAGCATGCAGAGATTACTCCTCCTTGGAGTACATCAGGATACTCTTGAAAGAGTAGCTTTGCTCTAGAAAAATGTCATTTCATGGAATTGTTCCGGGAAAGCTGTCAATCCTGGTAAAAACAATTGTCCTATCCAGAACATGTGCGAACACTGTATTTAACTTGCTTCCTGCTCTCATTTTTAAGATCACAAGATGGTCAGAATGATAAGGAGGTGAGGTTTTTATGCATTGCTCTACTTTTGAGTGCCCAGTCGCAAGGAATCCTGACTGCCTCCATCCCAATGGATTTCAGCAGCAGAAAATTGATGGGGAAAAAAATCCTGGTGATAGCAAGACTGGAATAAACCACAGAAAGTGAGAAGCATTGCCTTCTCTTGTTATGCACAGCATCAGCAGAGGAGGGACCAGAGTAAACAGAGAGAAAGATTAGGAAGATGGCAACACTAGCACCGCTTCCTTAGTTACGTGTGATATTTTGGGGATTGCTCAGACTAGAGACATCAGTATCACATCAGCGCCTGAAATAAGACTTGGTCCCATCCTACATTGTGCTGAGAAGCCTTCCTGGGAGCTGAGGGTACTCTGCAATTCAGTCTTTTCCATTTTCATTGTTTACAGGGGAACCAAAGCACTGTGTAGAGATGCAGTAATGGAAAGAGGGAAGCAATAATGGAAAGCAAAAGGGTGCCAAGAGGAGCCCGTCCTGGACTATGTGGTGTAACAGCAGTTCTGCTGATGAATTCAATAGTAGCAAGGAACCTAAAAAATGGGAATTCATTTCCAGGGCAACGCTGGTAGGAAGTGAAACATAAAAATGAGTGATGGGTTAATGAAAATAAATGGTGTGAAATAACAGTAGTTCAGCAAAGCAGATATTTATCACGTTATCCAAGCTGGCTACACGGGAGTTATTAAGTTAAATCAATCCTCATAGAAGCTGCGTAAATGGAGACAATTCTGATGATCCCGATGCTTTAATCTCACTGTTCAGAATATATTGGGGACAGAAAGAGCAAGAAATTGACACAATGAAATACCTTAATTTTTAATGCAAACCTTCTCACAAAAAGTCACTTTAACACAGGTGTATCACTTCCATTTCTTATTAGGACACATTAAAGCTATTATGAAAGGAACCTACTTGTCAGCTTAAAAGACTATTCAGTTGCAGGGGCAAAGAGGGGAGCACAACAATACCACCAGGAAAGGGAACGAAGCGACATTTGTTGTTCACTCCTTAGCTTCCAAGTACATGGATCCTCTGTTGTCATCAATATTGTCAAGTATTTAAGTTTGTTGAGCAACAGTGAAAAGCTGATGGCTGTACAAGGGAACAACACCAGGAACTTTGGATCTTAAGAGATCAGTCTTGTGATTCTCACAAGGATAAGTAAGTCAAATCTCCCCTTCAGTTCATGTTTTTATGAAGCTATGTTATTTATGCTCATCCTCTGCTCAAACTACTGCATCAAGACTGAGGGAGGCCTGTCATTTGGAAAGGTATCAGTCAGTGTGCCATCTCCAAAGAGAAGGGAAAAAAGAAGGTGAAGAACAAACCCCCTCCCACAGCCTCCTATCCCCGTCCCAGCTCACTGAGAGCTCAAGGACACACAACACAAAAGGTGTGACTTCAAGTTTTGGAGGAAAAGAGTTATTTCCCCTTCTCTCAAAAACATTCACTGTTATCTTCCATTTTTCATTACATGTTTCAGTTACCCTTGCTCAAGGCAGCAAAATAAGGAATGCCTGTCCTGGGCCAGGCAGAAGGCCTTGAGATCCCAAGATCCCTTCTCTGATCTTGGTAAAGGCAGGTAGGAAACACAGACAACTCATGATCCCTTCTTCCCATTTACTCTTCCATTTTCCATGGAAACAGCAGTTTATGGAGTTTCCAAGGTCGAAGAACTTAGGTTATCATCTTTGTTTATTGCTCCCTAGAGGCTGCTCTTTCCCAAGTGTATCTTATTTTCCCTCTGAACTCAGCTGAAATCTGCTCCTGGGGCAATGAGTTCCCCCACTGGAACATGCTGCAGGGGGGAAAACCCCAAAACTTCCCTTTTTCTTACTATTTTTAACCCTGCTGATGAGTTTTAGAAGACCACTGCAGGATGCCAGCAGACGCCTTCCAGCTTGAAAGAGAAGTAAGTGGCAAATCATCATTCCCACCTGGAGGCTGAATTTGAGCTGCTTTTTCCAGTTCAGACATCATTTCCACCCACGCTATCATGAAACTGCACCTATGTAATTCTTCCTCGAGTACACTGTCCGTAAGGAAGAGCCGATAATGGACCACTCTGCACTATTACATCAATGTAAATCCAGAGCAATTTCATTTACTTTGCTCAAACATAAATTTAACCAAGCCCTGGGTTTACTAAAAGCAGATTTTTCCCTAGCAACTCGCTGATTTTCTCCTTCCAAATCCCCTCAGTGTTTTAGATAACAGTGTACAAAGAGCATCGACCGCTTTATGGACCAGATTATATATCCACAGCTACACTCGATGTAATCAACCACTGAAATACAGACAGCTCTCAAAAGTTTACAGTGGAAAGAACATTAGAGTAATGGCCTAGGTAAACTCAAAGTAGCCTGTTAAATATCCCCTTACAGGTTTACTGCAGATGGCCACTTCCAGACCACTGAAAATACAGAGGAATTCTAAAGGAACTGAGCACTGTCAAGTTCTTTCTCATTGCCTTTTACTTTACTGGCTCCTAATCCATTATTTCTACAAGACATCCAAGGAAAAATCTACCTTACAGATCTGTTCCCATGAATCAAGTTTTCAGGCTAGAGTTCATGAGACTTTGACCACCATTAATTTCCACAAGAGATGCAGCCCTGCACTTCAGTCCACTGCTGCAATGTGGTCATTCCTTTGCAATCTTGCAAAGGGCACAGTATCAACTGTTAAGATAAAAACGGACCTAGAAAATGGAGACCTCCTCACTGCTGTAAATCAAGAGAAACCAAGTGTGAATCTATGCCCCTGGGCACCTTACATCCAGGAGAGCAAGGCACCTATGGGGATCATCAGCCTCACTCATTTAAGAGTTCACAGAGTCTTTTTGTAACCCAAAGACATCACTGGGGAGGTATGTTGGCTCTCAGACTTCAGAATTCGTTTTAGTGGCCATTCTGCCACAGGATCCAAAGATCATTACAGAGGTCATAAGAAGTACTCTCATAAAATACCACCTTCTGCTGACACTGTTCTTTCTCAGTGCCTTGGTCAAGTGCTTGGGATCGATCTCAGCATTTCCTCCAAAGGCCCATTGCCCCTCCAGTTGTTGCTGCAGTGATATGACAACCTCATAAAAACTCTAAAGGTCAGTCTTGAACTTCAAGGAACACATCAGCAAGAAGAACCTGAGCTAAGTCACAACTGGCTGCACAGACAAATGGAGTGCACAAACACTAAACAGGAAATTAAAGCCCAGCAGCTGTTTCCACCTAAACCCACAAAGTAAAATCAAGCCAAGGTGAACCTGTCCTGTGGGACAAACATAGCTTGCTGCTTTTCCCTCTCATTAATACATTACTGTGGCCTCTTCCTGGAGAGGATGCTGTTGCAGTGAAGAGTAGCAGGCAATAACGACAAGGCAAGTAAGCTTTGTATTAACACCACTGACCTGTCACTTACTAATCCTACATTAATTAGGCTAGAGGATACTACTGGTCTCACTTCTGATCTGAAACTCCAGCCGGATGCTGGTTTATCTAAAATCTGCACTCTGTTGGAAAAGACAAGTTGTCCAAGTGTCACAACTAGCTCGACAGCAAGCTGCTTCCACTGCATCAGATCCAACAGCCTCTCTGCTATCAAAAAGCTTTGAGCTCACTGGGCAACCTTGGATGAAGAAAGGGAAGAAGCCCAACAAAGTCACAACAACAGCCTCCCCCAACCTTTGCTCTGGTACTACACAATCCTTAGTGCATGGCCCGAGAGCACACGTCACCTGCTGTGGACAAGCAGGATCTGACAATAGGGCAAGTCTCATTATTGTATCCACCACGTGCATCTTCCGCCCTCTCAGGCTCCCAAGGTCAGCCAGGTTCTCCTTGCTGTGACTCTCCACAGTTGATCTGAGGATGAGTACGAAGCCACAGCAGCTCTACTGATGGGTGCATCACACCCTTGCTCTCTGAAGCGCTGACTTCTGAGCCGTGACTGCCTTTCATAGCAGTGACTTTTAGGTTCCCTCTGTAGTGGCCTCTTCAAGGTCCCTTGCCAAGCCCTTTCATCCAAGTCAGACGGTCACATCTTCTTGCTTGGGTAGCTTTCAGCATACTGCTGTAAGGGAAGGAAAAGCTCAGCTGCTTTGGACTTCTGCTCCAATTCATTTATTGTGGCTTTAAGAGCTGCACAGCACCCAGTTCTGAGAGGCAGGTCAGGAGGTTAAAAGGGAGGTTCAAGAAAAAACACCAAACCTGCCTCAGATAGAAGTTAAGAGCTCACAAAGATGCATGGGGGCAAGACATACTATAGGAAAACGTGGCTACGCTTATTCCAGGGGCTGCCATGACTTCTTTTAGTCCAAGGCCCATTAAAACTATCTGCAGTTGAATGAGCACTCCACAATCAGAAGAAAAGGCAAAACCTTGCCAAAGTCAGGGCTAAAAGTGGACACAACCCATAAATATGACCTCCAACAATAAAGCTTTGCACACAGACACATCAATAAGAAAATCTTGCAAACAAATCCAAAGATGCTGCATACTGGGACATAGCAAAAGCCATGCTAATTGTTCACAGTGCCTCACTAGATTTGAAGTCCACAGAAGTAACTGAATGAACATTGCCCCCATCTCCTTATTCTTCACCTTTCCTCTTTTTCTGCTTCCATGCCATTAACTCAGGCACCTAAAACCCTCTAAAAGCCAACTGCAGAAACCCTTCCTATTAGTCCATGCAAGGCAGCTCCGCTTGGTGATTTCTTTAAGGCTTTGCCAAAGCCCGAGGCCTTGTCACTTGCAAAAGGTCAGGCAAGATTTACACTGTTGGAACACGGCCTCGGAGGCATGGGCTGCCCCATGCTTCTCTTAAACCCCGGCTGCATTGCAAATGGGCAGCAGTTATGGAAATGGAGTCATGGGAGTGTCAAACTTCTAAGGGCTGCAAATTCAGAGCAGGTTACCCAGCGAGAGGACCACTGTTCAAGGGCTCAAGCATCAAGATGAATTCATCCCCTCCAGCAAGCCAGAGCTTTATTCAACCCCCCCATGCTGGGACTGGTTTTATTGCCTCTGAAAGCATCTCTTTTCAGGGTCTTGCAGAAGGCAAGAGGTCATTTTACTCTTCATGTCAGTGCAGCATCCCTGTTGAATGTTAATACTCACAGACATGAGCTTCTGAATGAGAAGGATCAAGAGCTTCACTTCTCGAAGCGACCAGGAAGCCAGGCTGACACAGCAGGGATGAGAGCCTGAGGCACTGATGTCTAGCCTGGAAAACTGCTTGCATTTGCAAGACAATACTGAGATCAGATGCCTGATCCAGATGGATTTTATAACATTAGATACAAGTCCAGGAGGGGAATAAGGAGTCAACAGGGGAGGAAAAATAATTCTTTATCAGGATACAAATACGGGTTTTAACAAGAAGATCCTGCTCACAGTTTTAACTTTCATCTTGACTATAGCGAGGCATTTGCTCCTCTCCCCATGGCCAGTGATGGTGAACGCAGGGAGGCAGGAGAAGGGTTCATTCACAAATAGGAGCTGCAGTCAATCCATCTGCTGCTACCTTTGCTATCCATGCTCTAACAGAAGTTCTCGCCATGACTAGCACAGGAGGGAATAAAAACCCATTCACTTCTAGCACTGTCCAAGAGTGAAACCATCTGCAGCAGTAGTCATACCACAGCTTGATTTTTAACTGCTCCTTGTGTTACAAGTCCTCAGTTCGGGGGGTGTCAGGGAGGCCAGACCACACCAGAACAGGATATGTATGTTGTACTATCAGTGAGAAGCCTGAAGAACACACAGGATTTAGTAAAGGATGCAAAGGCATGAATATAGATGTTCATATAGATGTACATATTAGTAGATCCTTCACTACCTAAACCACACAAACCTTATTAGGTTGAATTACTTTATAAGGATTCTCAGATGAGTAAGGACTGAGGATTAATCAGCTTCTACTACCTGTCCATAGGCATCAGCTAAGTGCAACATTTCCAGCTGCAGCATGAAAGGATTATACCCAAACCCAGAATCACTGTACAATGTGGGTGAAGAACAGCATCCGCAGAGGCAGCAGAGTAGGTGACATGGTCAGAATTCAACCTACAGAAGGTCAAAGAATCATAGAACTTGATTTACTCATGTTTAACTACAGTCACGTATGTGATGTTTGGCCATGTTTACACAACTGCTTGGTCCAAGGATGTTTAAGCACAAGCTGGGATTCAACATTGGGCAGAGCAGGATTTCCTATCACAGCTCCTGAATAGAACTACTTCAGCTGGACCTGTAAGTGCCCTGGGCACCCTGCAGCTATGATTTGGGTAGCTCCCACCTCAGAAGATGACTTTTCACTATACAGATGCAAATACGCACCATATAAATGAGGTTCAAGTATTCAGAACTGCCCGAATTCCCCTTCAATACATTAACATTTAAGAAGCTTGGAGATGGTATTGAAAGTGCTACCCTACAATATATTGCACTCCGCATTTATGAAATGAAGGGATAGGTAAAGATTCCACTTTGTCAAAGGATCCTGCACAAAAGCCACAGTCTTTATATGAACCCAACCTAAAGGTAAACCTCCAATCTACAATCTCCATCTACAACACAATTAATAAAGCTGAGTTTTGGGGTGGTTTTAAAGGCTTCACCAAGCAACTAGGAAATGAAAACATGCTCGCCCACTAGTTTTAAGGCTGCTGGAATATGGGGACCATATTTTCTCTGATAGCTGTTGCCAAAGATGCGCAATCACCACCAACGTAAGAACAGAGAAAAGTCCAGATTTCTGCAGAGCTCAGCACGTTGACACCAAATGCTTTTGACAACATCGTTTGTGGACAAAATGCAAAGTGCAAGCAACATGCTGAGCAATCTGGCAAATCAAGCCCTTAAGGCTGAATGGAGAAGGTGGCTTTAGAGCTGTACTGACCCCCAGTTAGGAGCACATAGAGCCCAGTGACAGCAGCATTTACAAGCACTGACAACGTAGATACATACAGGACATGAGCATAATGTGTACTGAGGATGCGTGTTTTAGTCCTGTGGAAAAAGTAAAGATAACTGACCATATGGAAGTTGAAATCTGAGCACCATCTCATGTCTGTGGCTTGACAAAGCTCTGCGGTCTTTACACTTCACGGACAAAGACAGAAGACACCAAAAGGCAGTCAATGATGTCCAGGGAACGTATTTGTTGCTGGAAAACGTGATTCTGTTGAAATCAGAGTAGTTTGCAAGAGAATTTCAATTCAAAATAGAGAAAAGAAATGGAGTAGGTATTCACTCTCAAACTGAGAGACATTTGCAGACACTCAGCTTTAGTCAGTAACTACAGAGCACACAGCCTCCAAACACAAAAGGCCTCAGCAGTCCACCCCAACACAAACCATGACACCTCCCTCTCCATTTTCAGCTCAGCTCTCACCACTATTTATAGGAGCAGACAGCTGACAGGACAACAAAAAGAGCACATTACCTGTTACTTAACTTAAACCATTACACACGCAGATACTCAAAAGTACTGAATTTGTATAAACCTAAAACGGGCCTGGAACCAGAAGAACCGATTGCTAATTTATAGGAGCCCGCTGACATCAACCAACTTACACGCCGAGATGAACATGGTTTTCAGAGTTAAATTTGGATGATACGTTAACAGGCACCAATTTTCCACACTGTGTATTAACAGACAGCTTCTGCCTGCTCACTGAAGCATTCCTGGAGGAGGAGGCAGCTAGATGACAGAAGTGAACTTGACAACGGTACCAGTGTTGGTTGAGCACATACGCTGCTCTTCGTGGGCACACGTTACCCTGAGGAGCACAGCAGGAAGCAGCCAAGAGGGTGCTGATGGAAGAGAAACTTTCTGCAAGAATGACACAAGTTTGAAAGAAAACTGTGTCCCAAGGGTTTAAGTAAAGAAGGAAATCATGGAATCACAGAATGGTTTGGGTTGGGAGGGAACTTAAAGCTCATCCAGTTCCAAGCCCCTGCCATGAGCAGGGACACTTTCCACTAAAGCAGGTTGCTCAAGCCCCATCCAACCTGGCCTTGAAATAAGCACTGCATTGCCTTCATCACATCACCACTTCAGCAGAAGCCCTTCTCTTTGTCAGTGTAAAACTAATCCAGCACAAAAACCTTCTTTATCAGTACTGTGTCTAAAGATTTGTGTTTGTTTGGGAAGCTACGTGTGACCGATCTCCTACTGGATCAAGACAACAAACTGGTCACAGCAGGGGGATCTAAGATGGGAATGTCAGCTTAGGAAGGCACTTAAAACCCCAGGTCTAGTTGTGATATGACATGAAACATCATCCCCCTCTACACTGTCAGTATACACAATGACAAATCTTAACACAGAAAGAAAGGGCTTACACTCCCTTGCTGGTAGTGGCTCCATGGGAGCTTGTGGAACTCCTAGGATCCTGGGAAGAAGCCCTGCTGTCAGCAAGGAGAACTTCAGCCAGTACCTCCCAGTGGGCAGCCTTTGGGGTGGTTCAGACCCCACACTCTGCAAATTCTCAGGCTACTGTAGAAATACATCGGTACAAACCCTTGGGTGACACATGCTGCTGATCATCATTGGGCATAACTATACAAGCATGCACAATCCTCCTCTCCACATTCTTTCTACAGAACAGAACGAGAGGAGAACAAAAGGAAGGTAACAAATGTCTCTAACGTTTTCAACCTTTTAAGTCAGGGCAGGGAAGGAAAGGCAAAGCAGGGGAGGTTTCCAGCTAACGCTCCGTGCATTTTTGGGAAGTCAAGGACCCTGCTTGCTAGTTCCAGTGGAAAACTAAAATTGACTTTTAGCTGGTGTCATTCCAGAGCACTGGCTTTCAGCGTGTGCTGTCTGTCTGCATTAGCGCGGCCAGCACGAAACCAGAAATCCCCTGCATTCACCAAAGAGGCACAGTGGGGGATGCAGCAGCTCCTCCCAAGAAGCCTGATCTGCAGGTACCTATCCCATGGGCAAGTCCCTGCAATGCATTCACTTCTTTGCTATCCAGGATACTAACAAGAGGGACAATGAGCAGGAGGTGACTTTGAAAGGGGGGCTGAGAGCCTGGTGCAGGTCAGCCCTCAGATGTCAGCAGCATGCACAAAGTTGAGCTCTTCCCTGAGCACCAGCACAAGGCTGCAGTGTCAGCTCCAGTGAGATGGGAACTGTGTGTAGGTCTCCTACTGTACTTGCCAGGGAAGGATGTAAAAGTGTGTGTGTATATATATATATATAAAAATCCTTATATATATATAAAAAAGGATTTTATGTATATACACTATATATAAAAGTATATATATACTTTTCAATCTTTTTTTATATATATATGTGTGTGTGTGTGTGCATATATACATATATAAACAATCCTGTTATCTATGTTGAAGTACTCCAGCAAAATTTACCTTTTGGGTACAGAAGGCACAGGGGAAGGAGAGCCAAATGGGGACTGAAAAACAGGTACCAGTGAAGGTGCCACTGATTTCCATCATTTGGGTGCTGGAACTAGATGAGCTTTCAGCTCCCTTTCAACCCAGACTAGGATTCTAATTTGATTTCCGTACTGGGCTGAGAAGCATAACTAAAATATTTGACTTTCACGTTTCAAAATCATACGTTTCGAGTTTAATCACTCAAATATGTTTTGTCTTGAATGTAAAAAAGACCATTAAGATATTCAAACATGTTTTGATCTCTGCGAAAGCAAACTCAACTTCTTGACTCCAAGCAGCTGTGTGCCTCTGCTAAGCTACTGGCAAAGCAAAGTGTGGGTTTATCGTTCCCCTCATACACTTCTACTGCTGATGAATATCTTACTGCCTTCAGACAGGATGCTGGAGACCAATCGAATCAACTTGGGCACAGGCTCTACTGCAGAACTTTTCATCTACATTGCTTGGATTTAAAGGACCCAAGGAAGGATTTTAAGGGCTCTTCTAACGCCCGATGCACAGAGAGGCAAATAGTGTCAAAAAATATACTGAATATACATTTCTCAAGTTTCCTCCCAGAGTGCCCTGAGGAAGTATTTGCCACTCCTTAAGCAGAGGTTCCAGAGGAAGCTCAAAGGAGAACTGGGCACCAATCACTGCATGTATGAACTTCTTGCTCTCAAATGAATCCTAGACACCAAAATATTTTCTAAATCTGGCATCTTCACTTTGAAACCTCCCATGGAGTTTCAAACCAGGTCCCAACCTTCCCCCAGGAAACACAAACCCAAGCAGCCAAGCCTTCGAGTTACATCGTTTGCTTCCTGCCATTGAAAGCCAAGTTCAGATCTGCTCCCTGTTCATCATGACCTGTCAGCCAGGCGCAAGAAAGCCCAACAACAAAACCAAACCGAAGGATTTCTGTTTCAGCATGGAGAAACATCACATTTACTTGGCCAAAGCTGAACTCCACTTACTAAATGCTAAGGAGAAGCTATTCAAGTTCTCCATATGCTCAGCGGGGCGTGCTAATCTGAGGAGCACCCACATCACACATGCTGTACCCAACTCCTCCTCCCTACCCTGCCTGCAGCAGATGCTATGAACATCTCTGCATCTGCTGCTGCCTCGCAAGTTGCTTTGATGTGCTTTGGGATTTGAAAGGTATTTGCTGTCAAATAAACCTGTCAGGACAGCTGGAAAACACAGAGGGAGATGGAGATGGTGATGTGAACCCAAGAACGAAAGGGAAACTGTCTGCTCTCAGTTCCTCCCTGATTTCTAAGAGCCAAATCCCACCCTAACCTTAGCCTCAATCATGGCCACAAGCGCTCAATGGGAACCACAGTTAAGCACAAAATCATCTGCTTCTGCTAGCATCAGGAGTGATGGGAGTGAGGGGAGTCAAGAGATTTACCTTCTTGCAGAATGGGGCCCTCACCTCTTGTGCACTTCAGGTCAAAATGATGAATCCCCCCCTTCTTTTTTTGCTACTGCCCCCAAAACGCTGCCATTCTGCTGATTAAAACTCTTTCCTCTCTCTCTGCAAGATTTGCAGTGAATAAAGACGTGTGCTTTGCCCAGGGTGTTGAACACATTCAGATGTTCACATGCATCTGGCTGGCTCCTCTTTCCCAGGTTCCAGTGTCTCCATGCCCTGTTACTCCAGCTGGGGATCCAAGCTAACAGCACCAACACAGATCCTCTCTTATATCTTAACATTTTGCTTTCAAACCCAGTGACTTTAGGGAACAAACCCAAAATATTCGAACCATGGAATGTTATTAATGTTTGCATTTATGTGCTGATGTGCTTTAAAACCTCTGGTTCCACAGCTCCCTCTGTTCCACCTATAAATGCTAAGTTCCTAATCGTACTTGGATCCTAACCCAATTTCTATTAAACTCAGCGAGAAAATCCCCTGGTAGTGGCAACTGGGACACATTCCTGGTATGAAAGTTGATTTTTTTAGGGTTTTATGTGGAATAAGTGCTTTAAGGAGCTGTTGTAGCAAGGGTTATTGCTGCATCAGCTCATCACTGCTGCTGGTTCCATGGGCACATGCCGTGACCAGACAGTGATCCTACTTCATGCTCAGTTCGCCATTCCTTGCATCTGATGTCACCCACCAGACATCAGAGAAAGCAACAAGGAGCTGAGCCTCACTTTACTCCTTTGGATTCACCAAACTGCCAAGGTACACCATCAACAGGCAAAACATACATCCCAGCTGATGCTATAATCAGCTCCCAGTTTACTGGCTTAAAACCATGTTGCTGCCCTCCCCATGTGGCACTGGATTGAAGCCTTCAGCTCTGAGAGCAGGGGCAGCTCATCTCCTCCTGAATCAGTTCCTAAATAAGCACTCTGCAGCCCAGCACGTTAAATCAGCTGGGTTAATCACAGGGTGCTGATGGGGGCTGCAACACCTTCACAAGACATGGGAATATGTCAGTCCCAAATCAGCTGAGGGACACATGTGCAACCGTAAATACAACGGCAAACATTTAAGCTGGTTTTTGTGTTCTTATTACTCAACATGGAAGTTCTTCAAGGCCGTTAGTGATGGGATTTGACTGAAAGGATGAGATGAGACTGCTCTAAAGCTGCAATGGGATGCACCAACCCAGTAACAACTGCATTAGAAAAGGTGCATGAAACTGCTGCTGCTTCTGGCCTGTCCATGACTTAATATTGTTACTATCCCCCTTCCAAGATCTCCCAGTCCAGCTGCAAACACAGAAGGAAATAAATAGCAAGAAAGACCCTTCAAAACCAAAGTGTGTTACTATTCAGATAGCTGAATTACCCTGGCTCACCAGCAAAGGAAAACAGTACGTCCATCACAGATCAGAGTAAGTATTTCCCTGCAAAGCGTATTTCTACATCACTAGCTCAGCTATCATCTTTCACCTATCTGTGTCCGCACACAGGGAGGCTTCAAATCCGGTGACACTTGCTCCCCAGGACAGCCAGTTATCCTTGGAGGGATGCTAAAATGCAAACCAAAGCTGTCACTTAAACCAAGAGTCTGCCTTTCCAGCAGAGAGGATGTCAGCTCAACTCTCGGGGTGCTCAATGTCTTCCCAGTGGGCTGGCTGGGGAAAAACAGGTTCTATTTCATCATTTCATGACAAGGCCATGGTCTGCAACTTGTCTTCATGGTACAGCACAGCAAAACCAGATCTTATCAAAGGGGTCTTAAAAACCAATCACCCAATGAAGAGGATGCGGCTTCTCAGTGGTTAGAGAAGCCGCCTGACAGGACTGATAGGAGATTCAAGTTCAAATTCACTCCTAGCTGGTGTGATGGAAGGCGGCGAAGCTGAACCTCTGCTATGCCAAGGGAATGTTCATTATCTAAAGCATGGGATCTGCCCTTGTAAACCTATGCAGAACAAGCTTAGTCAGTGTCTGATCGACAGTTTGGTGCTTAAAATGCTCCTCTGGGCTATAGGAAGTGAGCAGAGCAGGATCCAGGCGCTCAGCTCCTCCCTAGTCCAAGGGAATACACCAACACCACCGGCTGCCCTGCAGTTTGGTTTCTGAAAGGCAAATACCCTGCAACCAGCAGATTTTCCTAGGAAAACCACCTCCTTTGGTCTCCAGGTGTGAGATGTGCAGCGTACATGCGCACAGAAGACAAATAACCCCCCCCAAACTCTGGAGAAGACTCAAAGAACAGCACAAGGAATCATAGGCAAAACACCTACAGTTCCCAGCAAATATACCACAAGTGAGAACACAGCAGAATCTGAAATTGCTTTGCAAGGTGCTAATTTATAGCCAGGCTGAGGCCATGGTTCCACACTGGTACCCAAGTTTAACACATTCGCTCTACCCCAGGCGCCCGTTTCCCCTTCCCCAGCTGAGAATCACTGTCTACCACATTACACCCACATGGAGCAGCAGGGAAACATCTAATGCTACAATTCAAGTGCTATTTCAGCCTGCTGCATAAGAAAGATGTGCCCCAGCTGAAGCATATCAGGCTTGGAGCAGACACGGCTGAACTTTCTGCAACACATTGAGGGCAGTCTGGATGCTCCAATCCAAAGTCCAAAGCTCTCTCTGCAAGCAAACACCCACTTCTGCACAGAGGCATCCAAGTTACTCTAATCTCATTAGGCCCACTCTCTAATTGCCATCAGTTCTGCAAACCTACAGCATCTCCTCCCTGCACCCACACACATCTGGTCACAATCCCTTTTCCTTCCCAAATAAACTTCAGGGAGCAAAGCAAAGTTTCTAGGGCTTGAGCTTATTTCCTTATTTCTTCTCTCATCTCCCCACTTCAGCTGCCCACATCCCATTAAGTGTGGCTGTTTCACATCTGGATATACCCTGCAAGGTGTAGCAAATGCTACAGAAGAGAGAAGCAGGTTCCAGCCCCTGTTTTGCAGTGAGGGATACGCACAAGCCTATGGCAGTAAACGTCAACTCAAATCAATCACCACTTTGACTCCAATGGCAGTTTGCCTGTATGCAGCCCTTACAGGATCAGAGCTTCCTCCACCTCCAAACACAAAGGAAATAGTGGTAGTTACATGCTCAGTCTGGCTCTTTACTAATCTCATAATCCACATCTCACCTTGATGCATCACAGCCTCTCTCCTTCCTTGGAGATTGACCCCAGTTACACCCCGCAGCACCTGAGCAGAGCAATGCTGCTGCATGAACACTCTCCAATGCTTAAACCCACCCTATTGCTCGGATGAACCCAAGCTCAGTTTCAAGCAGAGTCACCAGTGCCAGGAAGCATCACTTCAAATCAGCATCATGTCTCAGGTAACTCCTTTCCAAGGGAAGATGCTCAGTTGTGCTGCTGCAGCCCAATCGGTCCAAGCTCGCCCCACAGAACGAGTTGCACTGACAACTTTAAGCAAGCTTATTGCACAACTGGAAAACAATCATGCAGCACACAACATATTTCATCCCCTGCAGACAAAACACAGGGCCCTGCTAACTCAGTTAAGCTGACAGTTGTTTCTGGGCTAGGCGAGGCTTTGCTTACTGCAGAGGACACAGGAGGGCGGACTTTGTGGGGGGAATTTATAGAGATCAAACAGCCTCAAGGGCACACAACTCAGGTGGAAGAGAGACTGCGTGAGAACACAGGCTGGGGAAGACATTGCTGGCAGGGCTTTGGCAAACTCCTCTGCTCTACACACAGGGGAGGGGGAGAGAGTGTTTGGGGAGGCTGAAGGGGCAACTTCTGCAGAAGCGAGCAGTGATTGCTCCTGGTGCTCGTATCAATAATCATCATTAAAGAAACTTCATTAAGAGATTTGCTCTGTTACACAAAAACCTCCTTTTCTGCAAGACCCCAGAGCTGGGTCCCATCCCCACTGTAGCTCACCCAAGTAAATCAAACACCTAACTGCAGCGTGTCATGCATCGCCGAACGCGGCAGGATGAGGAAAGAGCAGCAGGCAGCAGATCAGCAGCCTCCATCCCCGCAGCATACCACATCACAGCAACAAGCAGCTGGGCCCACGAGGACCGAACCGAGGACCTCGCACCGCCTGGCACCACTGCTCCTGGTGAAGGACGACATGGCACCAAACTCCCTCCGCCTCAGCAAGCACAAGTGTAAAGTGCCTTTTAGAAGGACCAAGCCATGAAGGGAAACAAAGACTCTTCACATAAATCCATGGCTCTAACCATGCAAATGGGACCACACAAATGTGTCCAGCTCTGGGGGCAACAGCACAAGAGGGACATAGAGCTGTTGGAGCGAATCCATTGCAGTTCACGGAGATGCTGTGAGGGCTGGAGCAGCTCTGCTCTGGAGCCAGGCTGAGAGAGCTGGGCTGGGGCAGCCTGGACA
>WYDI02024256.1:0-16249 GCA_009867235.2 Psittacus erithacus
TGGAATGGGTTGCCCAGGGAAGTTGTGAATGCTCCATCCCTGGCGGTGTTCAAGGCCAGGTTGGACAGAGCCTTGGGAGGCATGGTTTAGTGTAAGGTGTCCCTGCCCATGGCAGGGGGGTTGGAACTTGATGGTCTAAAGGTCCTTTCCAACCCTAACTATTCTATGATTCTATTTCACCCAAAGACCTAGTCAGATCTCCTCCTCCTCCTAATTTGGAAGGACTGGAGTGTTGTGATTTGAGCTTTGGCTACACCTTTCACATGCTACTGATTTTGTTAGAAGGCAGAATTTGGGAGGGATGAGAAACCAAAATTAACAGTGGGACCTCTAAAAAAAGTTCCATTCAGTGTCTACTCTCTGCCCTTCACCTTGAGAACTGCAATGAATTACAAGTCTATGGAGGCAAACCTGACAATATTTAAATAATTTTTTTCCTTTTAGAGTATAATTCTTTATTTTTTCCAAAATTATCTTCCACAGACTACTGCAACAACAAACACAAGTCCATGCTGATCAGAATAGCATCTCAACGGTTGATCTAATCTCACTGAGACAAAGGGAGGCTTATAAAAAATGCTTAAAATCTAAACAGTACAATCAGTGCCAAGTTTCGCTTGACTCACACTGTATGGAAGCTGAGGCCCAAGTAGCCTGTGTTCTTGTCTGCCAGAGGCCCATGTTCTCAAGCTCAAACACATTTTATATTTGCCAGCAGTATTTCCAGTAATCACCAAGTTTTCCTAAATAAGACATTTAATCACTTATATGACACCATATACTACATTTAATTTTATCTTTAAAAATGTATCAAGAAACATATTGTAAAATACAAATTCTTTATAAACAAAATGTAATCAGTATGGTTGTGTGCACCCAGATGTCTATGTGTGTGAAAGATTCTGGAAACTAAAGGCTCTAATTCATGTTTTCTGAAAGGCACTAGATTCTACAAGGTCAGACCAGGAACTTTCAAATAAAGAAAAAGCCATGAATGCACAGAAGGAACACACATCTGTTATGCTGTAGTTCATACTGCAATCCAAAAGCAACACAAGGAAAGGCACGCAAACAACAATTTTGGTGGTTCTGGTGGGATTTTAGATAATCAGGAAATTTTTGGTTAAGAGCAAACTAGAAAAAAAGACCTGTGAGAACTCAGCATATCCCAGCTCTATCCCCTCTGGCTGCATTGCTCTGAAGAGGATGCTAAAGAAAAAGGCAGAAACCTCTGACACTTCTAATTCTCCCTCTAAAGGGAAGCAGAGAATTTGCAATTCTTCCTATTCCAGTTCAGAGACTGTGCCAGTGTACACCGGTGTTTTAAGACAGAACAGGGTTGCACCAGAGGCCAGAAAATCCCTTTCCATAGGTTGTCCTATGGAAAGCAGAACCGTGGGCTGAAGGCAAGAGGAAGCGGTCTCAGGTGGCAGCTTGTAGTCTAGGATACAATCCAGGCTGCTGAGTGCCTGCAGTGCCCCAGAGCAAAGACCACAGCATGGGCAGGGCACGGCTTCACTTGATCTCATCTACAAGGAATCCTGGAAAACATAATCCCAGGATCTGCTGAGATTTGCACACCTCCATAGAAAGGTATAGTTGGAAGGCGTGCAAGATAGAAGCAGCCTTCTTTCTAATAGCTTAGGAAAGTCTGAAAGAAACTAGAGATGATGCTAGTAAGTTTCTCCTTAAGCAGGAAAAAACCCTTCTTGTTTGACTTTCAATGTCAAAGCTGGGGAGGCAGCCAGCAATTTAACCACAGCAACACCTGGGATAGTTTTAAACTCCATGAACTGCATTTTGTTCTAAATTTACTAGAAGTGTTTTTAGTTGCTTGCTTGTTTAGACTTCACCACTAGAGCTCTGGGGAGAAATCTCTCTTCAGAGAGAAGCTGTATTGTTTGTTTGTAAAATTACTTGATAGGCAAAGCCTGCAGGGAAGAAAGGAAGATTGGACTATATCATGACGGAAAAGCAAATGAGTGGTAATGGATACAAAGGTTAATGCAAAGTCAGTGAGGAAACTAATCAGGTTATTGAACACCCTCAGCTACCCACTCACCTCTTCATCCAACTATAATGGCATAGCTGTACCTCAGATCGGAGTACATCCTCAAAAGGGATGAGAATCAGATGCAGCAAACCACTGCGAGATACTACATATGGGAACACATGCAAACTCTGTGTAACCCTGGACACGTGTACCTGTTCACATTAATGCTAGCCTGCAACACTAATACACTGCAGATTGATTGACTTCAGGCCAGGATAGTCCCTGCCATTTGACATACATTGAGTAGGCCACAGAATTTTACTCTGCAATTGAAGGAAATCATTCATTTCAAATGTGTGCGTCATGCGCCACTGAGCCCAATGTGGTAAGGTTGCTCTGCAGACCACTGTGCAGACAGAAGACTTACCCATTTCCCAGCATGTCTTTATAGCTGGATTTTTTCACGCTAGCTCCTGAAAAGCTTATAAGCAGCTAAATTAAATTCTCAGTGCAGCTTAAATTTAGGCAGTATTTCAGACTCCTTCATTTCTGAAAGTGACTCCCTAGCCTTCTTTTCTCCAGTCTGGGATTCAACAAACTCTATCCTAATTCCAGGTCACACCTGGTAAGCAATACAGTGTGACTGGCTTATAGAACATCAGCCCTTCTGTACTTCCCTGTTATCTTCAGGAACTACTTTGAAACTGTAAGATGCTGCAAGAAGTGTTTACGTAAATAAAACAGTAAAAGGCTGCCAAGAAATTCTATAGTATGCTACCAAAATAAAACCTCAAGATACTTCATATAACCCACACAACCCCAAAGCTGAGGCTGAGAAAGTATCACAGTTAAAACAGTCACAATTCTTTCAGAATGAATTTCTGACAGAAAACAGTTTGGGTATAATTGAAATTTTCTCATTTTTGATTTGACAAAAATTTTCTACGCTCATAAACAATCTAGAAGGTCCATCAGGCTATTTCACCACAGTTGCACTGGGGGCATTCTGCTCTGTCCCAGCAACTCTCCAGAACAACATCGCCTTGGGGGAATTTTAGTTCTCAAGCACACGAAGGACCAGTTCACAGCTGGTGACTGAGCTTCTGGCTAGACCACACCTCTCATAACAGTTTTTCCTCCTCCCAGACTGACTGCTTTGGAGAAACACAAGCACAACCATGAAGCACCTGATTCAGAGAAAACATAGGGAGATGCAGTTTAGGTTTGAACTAATTCAGAATGAATTATTTTGTGACTTCCAGATTTTCAATGTTTGAAATACATGTAACAGTAAGATATATTGCTACAAAATAATGACATCCCACTCCCCCTCCTCCCAAAAAAAAAAAAAACAACACAAAAACTTAACCCCATCCCGGAAACATTACTCCTTTTCTTTGTTTCTGTTAATGATACAGAAATTAAATACAATCTATGGATATACTAAAGAATGGTGAATAATGGCTATGCAGACTGCTGCATGTCTATATAGTGGTGAGTTTGGGTCTGTCAGATGTGAGACAGATGTGTGTCAGATGGAAAGCCCTACCTGTGCTGCATTTCTGAGTATATTCAATAATTTTTTGGCAAGCTCTATCATGCAATCCAAGTAACAGAGAAACAGCAACTGGCTTATTTGAGGCTGAACAGGAAAAAAATGATAATAATTAATGCAAACTTCCAGTCAGGTAAACTAAGCTGCAGAATTTGCTGCCCTTTCTGAGGGACACCTTTTTTGAATGCAAGAAAAATAAGGGACTGGGAGGACTTTGAAATGAGTCTAAGGCCAAGGAACTGTATGCAGACATAAAGTTGCATTAACAAGTGACAAACCAACATCTGTCTCTAACCAGCACCTTAAGTGGTTGAAGCATTACAGCTAGTCAGCTAGGTCAACTGTGTGTGAACAGTATATAATATATGGCATATTTTCTCTGTCAGGCTTTGCTAAAATAAACAGCACTATACTCCATGATGGGTAGGTAGTGATCATCTCACCTTGTGTACGTGATGATTTGCTAGGGATGATAAAAAGACCTTTGAGAGGATGCTGGACCTGTGGATCTGTGTAGTTCAGAGCATGCTGATAGCTCAGGTGGCTCCCATTAAAACAACACTGGAACAGGGGCAAAAAGAGCCACTACTGCTACTGAGAGACTGCAGAGGATCTCCTGAGATGAAACTTTCAGGGGTCTTAACCTGATCAGCTTACCCAAAATAGACACAAGATCTCTGCCCATGCAGTAAACAGTGATAAAAAGCAAGCAATAAAGGGCTCTTTAACATAGCAGTGGAAAGCATAACAAGCTGAGGTTACTTAAATCAGAAATTTGGAAAAGAATTAGCAGCGACAATGAATGATGACAGGAGCAAGCTGCTAAAGAAAACAGAAGATGTTTATCTCTTCAGATCATGACCAAATGCCTTTCTGGAAGATAAACTTCAGCAAAACAAAAATTACTGGGCTCAGTACAGGTGCAAGCAAAACGTTATGATCTTTGTTATACAGGAGGTCAGATAAAATGATCTAATACTCTTTTCAGACCTTAAATGTCATGAATGTCTGGGTTTGTTGGCATAGTGTTTTGCCAATAGGTGAGAACTCACCCTGTTTCTGAGTTTGGATGAATCCATGCCAGAAGTGAACCAGAAGCTGTGTAGCTGTGGTTAGCACAGTGCACAGTCCAACCTAACAACTTGCTCCTGGCTTGGAGCTGGCTGATGCCTGGCCAGCTCATAACACAGAATAAAGCTGCATCTATCTACAAAATATCGCACAGACACACCTACCCCTACCAGGAAAGCCAGCCACTCTAGCACATATTTGCAGATAAGGACACAGGAGGCATGTCTGTGCCATGTCCTGGAACACAGTGCAGGCATTTCCAACAGCATCCACAGTGCTCACACTGGAGGCAGCGACAGTACAGACACCTCAAAAGAGCCTGGCCAAGGGGTAAGGCCTGTCCCTGGGGACCCAGTGCTGGCTAACTTGGCCATGTGGCCTTCAGGACCTTCAAGTCAGCATCTTGATGCAAGAGCTGTTACCACACAGTGCCAAGTGGTACTATGTGCTAGGACTCAGCTAGGCATGGCAACTAACCCTCCAGCATGGTAGATGGGGATAAGGTCCTCTTGCTGTATGTGGTACTTTGAGACAAATTGTATTATGGATTCTTGTCTTCTGTATCAAGAACAAGGGCTCATGATGTGCTCATTGGTCATGGCTGAAGCTTAAATGCTCCAGAAGGACAACTTGCATTCCCTTCCATCAAACCCTCAATAGCTGCTTGGGGATCTGTCTCTTCTTCTCAGCATAAACTGAACCAAAGCAATTCCAACTGCAAAAGGAGAGATGTGGTCGCACTGTTTTTTGTACTTGACATCTAAGAGTAGAATAATGAGCAAAGTAATAAGAATGTGCACTGGTCATGCAAAGAAGGGCAAATAAAGTGCATGGCTTGCCTTTACAGAAAGCAGAGTGAGTAACACACTAAAACCCTTCATTTCCCAAAACAGAGCTCTACACTGACCAGAAAAGCACAGCTCTAGCAACGAAGACAGAATGTTGTCCTGAAGGAAGAATGTTCTTCAGAAGGCCTTATTCCACAGGACTGAATTAATGCTCTGAAAAAGCACGGAAGTAAAAGCACAAACTGAAAGTGAAACTCAAATGTTTACTCCACTTGTGACAATCTGACCCAAAATAGGAGGTGCTGGGAAGGAATTAATATGGGAGAAAGGATTACCACTTCTCCAGAAACATAAATATAAAAGAACACTTTTGAAAGTATCTTAGGATTTCTAAGAAGCAGAAGAATGTTGACATTATACTCAGAACTCAATAAAAATAAGAAAGACAAAGACCTAAACAATAAATATAAGCTAACCCTTCAAGCAAAAAATCCTTCATAGAAGGCTGCACTTACTGAGACGCACTCTTCCAAGAATGGCTGACAATCTCCCTTCCCCCTTTTTTTAAGGCATCAGATCCTCAGTTACAAGACTAGCTGATAATCTCAGCTTTTATCCAATAAAAAAGGCTTTCCTTTAAGATCCAAGATCTTAAAACTGAGGCCCTAAGGATTAAAGTTCCAAGACAAAATTTCAAAATGTATTTTTGAGCCTCTGCTCTTTTTAATCCTGACCATTCATATGTTAACGCTTGTAGGCTTACCCACTGACACCTGGTGAAGAGCCCAAAAATACTGACACCAATGCAGGATGCTCAGGGTTTATCTATATTTTTCAAGGAGGTTATGTGAAGAAACACTCAATAAGAAGGGCTGGTGCATGAGTAGTGCTAGCACACATAACTTATTCCACAGGATAGCTCTGAAAGCATCCTGTGTCATTAGTTTCTGTGGGTGGACAGTTCCTTGAAAGAATAATGCCTGGCTGAGTGGGCAGTATTTGGAAGGAGGCACTTGGGGTGGGATTCAAGCTGCGTTGCAGCTACTGCATGTAAACTATACAACATAGTAAACATTTACAAAATGCATGTTAATTGCAAACCAGAAACATTTAGGACGATAACAATGCCCTTAAGTTTTTCTGTAATCATAGGACCTTGAAAGCTGAAAACTCTCCTTCCCTACTGTGCATCAGTAAGATTCTCACGAGCACACCACTTCAGTTGCTGTGCTAGGAACAAAAACAGGGTGGATATTAGACATTGGAAACTCTCCATTTGCCTTTACCACAAGGGTATTTTTCTTTTTTTCCCATGGATCATAAGAAGGGCAGACGGGCATTCCCTTGAGGCAAACAGAGATGTTTTCAGAACATCATGCAACAGGAATACTCCCTGACAACATGTCTATAATAATATGTTCTAAGTACAACCTTCTGTACTGCACCTTAGGCTATTTGGTGGTGGACATATTTTTATGCCCATTCATTTTCCCTGAACTTCTGCAGGGATGAGCACAACTAAAACCCAGCCTTTTAAAAGCAGGACATCCCATTTAGCCACACAGATGCTCCCAACAAGTAAACAGGTCCATAAAATTTTCTGAAAAAGGATCTGTGTATCATCATTACCCAGTTTCTCAATCAGCAAGGTGGAAAAGGTTATGATGAAAGAAATGCACTTAGTCACAGAGTATCTGGTGAGCAGACAGATTCCAACCCACTCCTTGCCCCAGCATCTAGTTTCCTTACAGAGACTCTATGTGGCCAAAGTTTGATAAAGACGTGAAAAATGAGACAGGGCAAAATGTCATCCAAGGTTTTCCTGTGGGTACACTTGCAAAAGAAAGGAAAGAAGATTCCTAGTTTGCTTCAGTCCCATGAGGCTTTGCTCAACACACAGCTAATGTAAATGCCACCCTAGGGTGCATATCCCCAAGCACCAACAACAGGTAAACACTGATCCTTGTCTCCAGGTGTGTGCTAGGCAGCTCAGCTTGGCTCTCCCTGGGCAGCTCCCCAGCTCCTTCCCTGCATGTTTAGAACATCAGGTTTCATAAATGCCCTGCCATGAACATATAGGAAGAGGAAGATTGTTGACCCTCTCATGCCCTCAGAGCAGCAGCCTTCTTGCATCTCCATCAATCCCAGCTGCACTAGCTCTCCTCACTGAGAAAAGTATAATTTTTCTGTGCTGCTGATGGCCCTCTCTATTTCACATCTGGACATTGTTAACTGTTTCCCATGTGGTCTGAGTTTTAGCAGCAAAAACACTCCAACAAATTCTAGTAAAACTGATTTATATGTATTAACTGGACACTGGATACCCAGATAATACTGCAAGGGGACTTGATTCTCCCTTCCTCTTCCCATTGACATTTCACCTCTACCTGTCCTTTGAAATAAATACTAGGGAAACCTCATGTTTTAGTGGTTGGCAGTTCAGAACTGAAAAGGTCAAAAGCTGAAAATTATTTAAGCATGTCATCTCTTCTGTTTAGGAGAGCTTAAGTACATATGAGTTGCAGAAGTCCTAGCTAAAACTCAAACTTGGTGCTGCCAGGCTGCAACTTCCCCTCGGATACCAATGGCTTACAGCAACCTCTTTGCAAAGTCATAATATGCTGCTATGGAAAGAATTGTATTAGCAGAAACTGAACATATTGCTTCAAATCTTTGAGGGACAAAACACTGCAGGAGGGAAAAGGATACATATATGTATATATATTTTTGCAACTGCATAAAAGAAGAAACCAGGGGGGAAGTGTTGAGTAGAGCTGGCAAAATAGTTTTAAGTTGCTAACATAGAGGAAAAATTACTCAAGTCTTGGATAGTAAAATTTACTAACTTTCCAGAAGGTGGCCAGTTATGAATTTACTAAAGCCTTATTCGGTGCAAAAACGCTTCTGTGAAAGTATCTTTGTTTAACATTCAACCTACTCGTAGGTGACAGCAAGACGGGTAAGTTAAGTCCTTTTCAAAGGAAAACTAGAAGTAACTAAAGAAACCAATATATTAATTAAAAAGTCACCACTAGCAGGTAAAAGAAACAGTTTCATAATGGCAGAATGCTTTCCACTCTATTCAAGGATAAAACTTCTCCCATGAGATCACAAAGCTGCTTAAATCCTGTGGCAGAGAAATAACCTTTTGCACTGAGAATGTGAGAACGAGAGATTGTTTATATCAGTCAAATACTTGTACTGTTATTTTACTTTCTAGTTTCATACAGTTTTGAGCCCATCACTGCAAATTTACCAGCTACCAGAACTTTTTGCTACATCACTGTGTTGCATTGGGTGGCAAAAGTTATAAGGAACCCCAAGGCTGCAGCCTGAGTCTTGCTGCTACTGGTACTATGTCAGAGGAGCGTGCTCTCACTCAGACTCTGCCAGGGAGTGTATTTCATTTCTGGATTTATGTAGTGGATAGAGGTGGTGTAGTGCAGGATGCAGAAAGGCTGACTTGTATCTAATTTATGGATGGGTGTATGTAGGCATGAAGTGTTAAGAGAATGGTGCAGAACACACGAGGCTCCAGCCGTTTTGTGGTGCAGTGAACTTAAAACATTATCTCCGCCCCAAGCAAGGACTGGCTCTTGGGAAAAGGGTTTACTGGCCAGCATTCATCATCAGGAAAATGAAAGAGAACAGGTTTTATTTTCTGCTATAAATCATGCACAGCACCAAAACACTCTGCTGCAGCCAGAAGGAAACTAAAAGTTTGCTGTGATCTCTGACAAAGAAGAACCTTTTTTTTTGAACTGAGACAAGTTGTAGCTTTGAGATAATGGAATCAAATACTGTTTTTAAAGATCTTTGTATACCATCCTCACTTAAAAAAAGGATGAAAAGATGTGAAAATCAAATGATGATGGAGAGAGTCCTGTAGGGTAAGAAATATTTTTGAAGATCTTGCAAACATCACAGCTGAGCTTTCTGGCTTGTAGGTCAATGCAGGAAAGTTGATGCAAGAGCTCTGGCAGGGAGAGACCACCTGCCAAATTCCTACTAATTGGTAGTAAAGGCAGCTGAAGAAACTTGCCTCTGAAAGATAAAATAAGCTTGAGACCTCAGACTGACTTCTTCAGGAACACAACTACTTCTGAAGAGAGGAGTAGATCTGTGTGTGTGGACAGATATAGGCTAATGCCTATAAATAGCTCCAAGTTGGCAGTGGTACGGCAGTAACAGAAGCCAGACTGTGGTAACAGCCGGCTTCACTATAGAAATTTTCATCTTAATGCTATCCTCCTTCTTGCTGTGGGAGACGCACTGAAAACAGATCTGGATAGTATATTAAAACTCTACCATGCATTCGACAGTGTTTCATGAAGTTACAAGAGTAATTTTAAAATTTTACTTTAGAAATTTGGTTCAATCTCTATGCAATACCTACAAAATTCCTAGATTTCAATGTTTACATAAACATGCCCAGGAACATGATCTTTAAATACAATCTTTGTATTTAGTCCAGTCAGTTTTCTCTGTAACAACAACAGCAGTAAGGAACCTTATACTAAAAGAGTTCAGATAAATTTGCCAGAGTAAAGAAGCAAATATCCTTTATTCCTTTTGCTGCTGTAATTTAAATGGAGATAAGTGATTTTATTCCTACAGAATGAATGCCACACCTCTCAATTACAAAAAGAATACATAAGCCTAAGTAAACTGCCTTTCATATTCTTCTAAAGTTTAATTAATTTGTTTGCAAAGTGATCTGAGTTATCTGGAGGGATTAAGTACTATTTTTTTTCTTAGCAAAGGTTAGAATATGGTTGAAAATTCTGCTGCAGGGATGTGGTGGCTGGTTTTCATGAACATGACAAAAACACTGGATTCCCAAGTAAATCATATCTGCATTGAGTGCACTGAGTTAGACAAAAGTACGGGGAAAGGAGTAAACCCTTAGCACTTTTCTACCCTTCTGATACCATCAGATTGCTGGGCCTTGCATTTCCTGCAAGAGCAAAGGAGAACAATTTGCTGTTCTAACATGTACTGACAGGAACTGCCTGGTCCGTGTCACCTGTGAGGGGACCAAGCATGCGCTAGTTCTGTTTAAATGTTGTGTAGTTACAACACTGTCAGGGGCTTTTTAATGCCAAGGAATTTTACATATTCCTATTTAGATTTTTAAACTGCAGTCACAAGAGTGTTCAGACTCGCCTAGCAATGTATAGCTGGGATTTTCCATGTACAAGCCAATTTGATAGAACAGGCTTTCAGGTTTACCGCAAAATGTTCTTCCTCACACTGTAAAACCTACCAAGAGGCTGTACAGTATTATATTACAGCGTAATGATATTTCCAGAAAAAAAAAAAGAATTACACATGAATCAGGCAATGAAAGTATGCAGGTAACCATGGCTACTGTTGTGAAGTAAATAACACTTTTTATACAGCTGTGAATATTTGTGTTATTGCTAGTTAAGCTGCAGAGTTCAGATTTGAGACAGAGCTGGTAAATACTGAATTCTTGCCTGAAGAAAGGTACTTCCCAAAGTGGATGCAGGCCTCTACATCGTGCCACTGCACATTCTGGTGTAATTTTTTGTCTAGTAAACACACAGTCAAAATAAACAAAGTATAACTCCTCGTGGCCACTACTTATACTTTACTTCCAGCAACACACTTTTGCATGAGCTATTTTCTCTCTTAAGGGTATTTTTATTTCCTCTTGTCATATACCTGCAACTGTAACTTTTGACATAGCTTTTGAAATCACTCTGGCTCCATAAAAGAGAATTTTGAAAGGTCTTTGAAAAATTTGCAAGCAAAACTCTCAGCTTCCCTTGATTTTCATTAGTGGTAACACCCCCCTCTTAGGTCCCAACAGCATTCCTGGACAACAAAATTATAAACAATTCCAAATGAGAGGGACCTTTTCTCCTTTGACATCTTTTCAATTTCCAAGTTCATACCTCTTAGATCATCCTTCTGTTTATATGTCAGAGTCCCTGTTCTCAAATCAATCATCATCAGAGAAGGAATGGAAACCTAAGGGATTTTCCTCCTTACGGAGAAAAGGTACGCCCAAAACCAATTATTTGGAGTAAGTTGACAGTAGTTGCTACACCAAAGGAAAACATAAACACAGAAGCAGTTAGTGAGATGAACCTGTGCTTCCAGTAACATAAACAAAATGAAAATAATGAAACGCCTGTTGTAACCAAGTGAAGCAGGACTTAGAGCAACATCTCTCTATTCAAAAATTGAGTAGAGCATGAGTTTGAAACCCAACTGAGTGTTTGTTCATTCACTGTAAATTTGCCTTCTTTCCTGGTTTGGAGAGAGATGATCATTTCTTAATAAGAGCACTAGCTAATGAAGCACACACAGATTCATTTTGCAGTTCAATCTTTAACAAACTGCCCATAGCCTCAGGCAAACCACAAATTCCATGTTTTAGTTTCTACTCTGTAACACAGGGAAAATAACAACTCTCTTCTGCCAGTCTTTACCTGTGCAATTCATATAGGCTAAAAAGAAATTGGAGGACTAAATGTTTTGCATCTGTATCGACAGTGCTTGGCTTAAATAAAATTACAGGAGATGGTCTTCAAAACGGTACTAGGTACCAATATCATTAGTAACATATAAATAGTAGCATATATTTTTACAAATTACTCTATATCTATGTAGAGTATTTTTGCACACACTACACATACTATACAATATATTATATGTATGCATATACCATATATATTACAAAATCTATAATATATATGCTAATCCCACCAAACTGCTGTCATGGAGAATAAAACTGTGGGACTCACAGGAGCATAGTGCTCAGGCAGACAACTGTGAGGTCTAAAAATCCAGAAATACTGGGGATATTAGAAGCAATGAGTGTACAAAGCGGTGCACTCTTCTGACTTCTGCATAGACAAAAACACTGGAAAAAGCAAATCAGTCTGCAGAGTGATCTTACACAGTGACCACAAGAAACCAAGTGAAGAAAAATCCCTACATGTTGGTCTGGAATAAATTAAGGGTCCCATTTTCGATATACACGGTGTGCTTTAAACTTCCTTTTCAAGCTTTTTCTCAGTGATGTACAGTACACACAATTAGCACCTTCACGTTCTATAGCTCTCTCCAGCTGACTACTATTATCACCTCTATTTCAGTATTTTGTTTCCTCTACTTTGCTCACTGTCTTCTCCTCCTTAACAACCTCTAAGGCTATCCCTTTTTCTCTTAGCTTCTGACACATGCATTTCTTCCTCCTTCAAATTCCTTCTTCTTTTTCATCTTTCATTCCACTGCTTCAGGAGCAAAGACCAAAATGCCATCCACCTTAGTCTCAGGCCTAAGAATACATATATTCACCTCCTAAAATGATCTGCAGATGTATGCATTTTTAAGCAACTTGCAGCCAACACAATTTTGTTTCTTAATGGAAACATCATTAAATCTCTGTATGGGTAAAAAGATATTTTTGATGGATGTTTTCTTCATAGCAAATGATATCATTTCCCATGTCTTCATTTTAAAAAGTGCCTTAAAAGACAAAGTTCAGTAAACTGACATAAATATTTCATCTCTCCCATAAATAGTTCATAAAACAATTTCTACATTACATACTGTATTTGCAAAAGAAGCCACAAAAATGTGCATGACAATGACTCAGCAAATTGGAGCCCTGCATATAGGGTTTAGAGAAAGCTGGTAAAGCTCAAAGTAATAGAACAAAAAGCTAAAAAACCCATGATGCAAATAAAATTGCTTCCTGTTGGAAACAAACCTAAGAATGTAATTTGAATATTATTGCCATTTTTTATAGAGAAGAATTTCCTTTTTAAGTATACTTGAACTTTCTATAGCATGCGCCATGTCAGCCTAGAGTATTTTATGAGATACTAGCACTACACTTGGTATATAATCGTAAGTAACGTTATTATATTTGACGCAGAGATCACTTCTGCAGAAAAATGGACAGCAACATCAACTCTGTTAGCTGCATTTGCATCCATGAACCTCAAAAGTAATTTGCAAAATGCAATTCACCTCTTCATTTCAACTGAAGGAATGGGAACTGAGGCACATGAAAGGAAAATGCCTCTCAGCAGCCGGCAAGGACCCAGCATGGAGAAAAGCAGAGTGCCGGCACACGCAGTCTGGTTTGGCACAGTAGCTGCCCTGCCTGTGACACTTCATAACCAGAATCTGGCACAGTGCTATAAACCCAGTAACAGTGAGCACTGTGTTTCTAACTATCATTCCAAAGGCCCACAAAATGCAGACATCAGCTAATTAAGACTTATAAAAAATTATTTCAAACACTTCATAATTTCTTTCAAGACTAAGAATAAAATGGAAATCTAAAAACAGAGTTTAAACAGCACTTCAAATCTGCAGTGTTACTTGTTCTGAAGAGAAAGCTTTCTGTGAAGAGTTAAAGGGTACCAGATAATACAGTAACAAAGATGTAAGAGCATACACTGGCCACTGGTCTGCCTTTTGCCATTTTGAGACACCTCCATGCCCTGGGCTATTTCTCCATAGTTGAAGACTTTTCCTGATCAGGCAACTGTGATGTCAGAGGGAGGAAAAGTGTCGTCTTAGTCATCCTTAAGGTCTCTGAGAGAAAGAGACATCTCTGAAAAGTGATGGCTTTTCCTGAGTAGGGCACCAGCCTGGGACTTTGGTGTTTCTGGTAAATGTCGAAAGGTAAAAGGGCTAACTGTAGACCTGCATGACTAATAGCAATGGCTTATACATGTCAAAAACATCCTTCATGCTGCATCCTGAATTTGAGTCTCTTGTGTTTGAGGAGTTACTAAAAGTGTACACGGTTTTTACTTAATTTTATCTATGTGGGAAAATAAAAATATGGGGATTGAACTGGATGGCATGCAGACATGAGGTTATGTTAAAGCTCACAGCCCACCATGAGCGAAAGTAATTCCCAAGGTTGTCCCCAAATCCTTAATTTCCACTGATCAGCATGTATAAAGCATTAGCGCTGTGGCACTACTTCAACATGTTAATCACCTGAATATGAAATGATTTCTGCAGAAATACTTGTTTGCAAATGCAAAGACATGTAAGAAGACACCAATTAACAAGGAAAAAAGTTACCTTCAAAGAGTGGTAATGTGTTACAAAAACAGTGTCAAAATATTTTCCTCTATTAGTGTTCCTGTAGCAATAATGACCTCAGGATACAGGAAGAAGTAATATTTTTTATTCCATCAACTTCAAGGGCTGGAAAAAGCATATAAGCTTTTGGGCTCAGACTCCCTTCACCAGGTCTGCTGATTCTTCTGGTATTGTGTCCATGTGAAATAACCCACTTTCCAACAATGATAAATAGGTAAAAATCAGGTCATTGAGTTAGTGCATATGCCTTCAATTGAAGGAAAAGCTGTCTGCCAAGCTTCAACCAAGTAGATCATAGGTCTGTGAAAAAAAGAATCTAAAAGGATGGAATCCAGTTGCCATAGCAGCAAATTAAACAAATAAATGAGATACCATGGAATGCTACAAAATATTTGTGGTCTGATTAAGTCATATTTACCACATGTGTGAATACTAACAGCACAGTTCAGTAAAGTGGATGCAATATAGTACAATCCCACTTTTATTGTATGCAGTCTAATTTTTATCTGAGTGCTAGTGAGTGGTAATCAGCATGTCCAAAGGCACATAACACTGCTTTTAATGTAATCATAAGGCATAGCCCCTTAAATACATAAAGATAGAAAATAAATGCTGTAACTTCAAAGAGATATTTTCATCCTTCCCTGTGTTTGCATGGCCTGATAAAGAGACAAAGGTTTTCGTAGTCATCACCTCCAGGATGACTTGCATATAGGGTGCCTTAAAGTACACATCCTGTAGCTGGCACCTGACATTAAACCTTCTTCAACATAAGCAATCCTCTCCCTAGTACATAATTTTTTTCCAATAAAATGTTCTTTTTTCTTCATAAAAGACACCATTTTAATAGACTGATCATTAATCATAATGATATATCACTTACTGATTGATTCTATTATCTGCCTGTGTGCTCTGGAAAAAAAAAGATCAGGAAGAAAACGCAAGTCTGTTATGTCAAAGGATAAAACAAGTGTCTGATTTAACTGACAGGTGAGAGGAAGGCACATAGATTTTTATCAAAAATGTGTTATTACCAGCTATTAATGTATTTTGCATTGGTTTTAAAGTGGAACATTCATTTACATTTATAAGCTGCAAACCATGCATCTGATAAATCATGCAGTAGCACCACAGAAACGTATCAGCGTTAAGTACTACGAAAGAGTTGTGCGTGACCCCAGCAGTGACTACAGTGAGCAGTATAAGCTGCACAGAAAGTTAATGTTAAAACAGGCATTCCTAATACTTTCAGAAATACGGAAATGAACCAAGTATGTTTCCATCTCACACTGCTGCTGGTTTAACAAACACGTAGCAGTCCAGGGCCAAACACTGCTTCTAGGAAAACACAGCTCAGTATGCACTACAGACCCAGAGAAAGGCAGATATTCTAAAGGCTCTCTTTGTATGTCCCTTTGGAGATTTCCTCTGACCATTTGTTTTGTGCCCACTGCAATCACTTTACCAAACATTTGTACTTCATCTGAAAATCTGGCTATGAGCTTTTTTAATCAGTATTATTACTACTACCATAATTATTACTTCACAAGTTACACTTAACTTTGCCTGTTAAAGCAGGGTGGTTTGAAATACACACAGTATACCTCCTTACCTCTGGTGCTTCAAATACACGATCTTCCAGCACCCTTAGCAAGCAGCGCATCCGTTCGAGTCTGCAACGCAACTCACACTTCAAAGCTGATATGAAAAAATAAAGCACACTCTGAACAGGCTTGT
>WYDI02024256.1:16349-36900 GCA_009867235.2 Psittacus erithacus
CATCCGTTCGAGTCTGCAACGCAACTCACACTTCAAAGCTGATATGAAAAAATAAAGCACACTCTGAACAGGCTTGTTTTAAACTGCAGGACTGGCTTTGAGGGTCAGTTAGTCGAGATAATGTATAGCATTGTCAGCTAAAAATAATGACAGAGATACAAAGACACCAATGTCATTCTAGAGATATGACATAGACACAATTTGTATCAACACATGCCTCATAGTGTTGCATGGTTGCAGGTGGTTTTAATCTTAAAACATTTTAGAAGGATTTTAAGCTCCTGGCATGACATTTTGCAAATTTTACTTTATGTACCCTGCAAACCTACATCCAATAGCAAGAGAAGCAATTTTCTTCCTCTCGCAGCAGCATCAGTAAGCCATCTCCTTGCCCTCAAACCTGCTAATTAACAGATTTCAGAGATGTCTTCCCAAGGAAGCGATGGAAATATGGTAAGAAAACATACTCTTCACTTCCTCTTTCCCACTTTTCCTTATTGCCTTACTTCCCCTTTCCTCATCCCTCTCCTCCTCCAGGTCCACTTTAGCATTTTGAGTCTTTTCCAGCTTGTCTACATTATTCTGTGGTGCTTTTTTTCATTCACTTCATCTGTTTTGTTTTGGTTTGCTTTGTTTTTTTCTTTTTTTTTTGGTAGGAGTTGGACCACCATCAGCTGACATTTTGGTTCCTCCCTTTTCTCTTGGCCGTCGTTTCCTCTCATCCAACTATCTTTGCCTAACCTTCCTTTTTGTGCTCTCTGACTCTCCCGTTCTCCCCTTCTTTGGTGGTCACTCCCGCGGTTTGGTGTTGACAGTACATGCTCTCATCCCCTGTGCTAACAGACTGAGTTACGTGACCTTGTCAACAGAAGAAGGCAGAATGTCAGAAGAAGATCTCATCTGGGGATTTCAGTTCTCAGAATTTTCACTTGCAGTGCTTACGTCTATAATAGGGATTGCCTGTTTAGCTGTTACTAAGTACTCAAAGATTTTAGAAAAGGTCCCTCATTACTAGGTGTTGGGATTGCCTGTACCAGGAAGAGCTTATGTGTGTTTTTTCTCCAGATTACTGGAAATAGCAAATAATCAGGAACATTCAGACCTGTATTAAGTTAGAAAGCCTAGAAAGCTGTCTTCACCCGACCTTGATGAGTCTCTTCCGGCAGATATGTAACATGGTTACGGCCAGCTTCCTACTACACAAAAATTGCAGTAGTAACTGTGCTGTTACTGTATTAGATAAAGGAGTTTTTCTAATGCTCCCAGAGGATACTACTCACATAATTTGGTCTTCTTTGTTTAGCAGCCTCTCTCAGTTTTCAGTGCTATGCTATCGCAGGTTTTGATACACTACCAATTTCCAAGCCCTTCACATAAGTAACAGAAAATCTTCTAAGCTGCTGCTGTCTTTCTCCCCAGAGCAGAGGAATAATTGGTACTACTGTATTCACGTTCCCATGGTGGCACTGGCAGATAATGAGGAGAGGTACCAAACGGAGCCATGTAACTGCAGCATGCACATGCAATAAGTGTATAAATACAACAACGATATTTTCATGGGTTTTGCAAATATTCTAAGCCCCCAGACAGCCAGCCTCAATTGCCATTCTCTCCATCAGACAGATGTTTAAATAATAGCCATCTAGGAGTATTCTGTAGGAAGTTAAATTACAAATTTTCCCTGATTTTTATCAGAAAACTTTTCAAGTTATGTGACAAATGGGAACTCCTTTCTGGAGCACTGAAGATTTTATTTACCCTTAACATACAAAAATATTATAGATAAATTAAGAAAAGTCCATGAGCTGGAATATCCTTGAAAACCTTAAATTGGATTTAGAAACAAATCTCAGAGAAGGGAACACAGTTCTAGACATAAGCACGAAGCATTACCAAGGTACAGTACATTGTACAAAAATAGCCCATACATGGGATGTTGCTGTATTAGGAAAGCATTCACAAGAAATATAATGCACTGTTTCAAATGAGTCACTTCTGAAAAGGATTTTTAGGGCAACATGCTAGATGGAAACACTTCACTGAAAGAAGGGACATCTCCTTGTTTGTACATCAGCGTGAGTACTGTGGAGCAACTGACCCAACTAATGATGGAGAGACGGGTTGGTCAAAAAACTCACCAGTTCTGGACCATCCAATCTTTATATGTCAGGTTACTAGGAATTTTGATCTTTACAGGGATTTTCTGTTTGTCGAATCATCAAGGAAAAATGCTTTCCACTAGAAAAACAAAGAAATAAACAAGCCAAGGCCACTGGACCTAAGACAAGGCTGCCCTGAAGAACAACAATTGGAGAGATGACCAGAGGGACTCCATACCACTCTCGGGTGAGCTGAGTTTTTCAGCTGATCCGCCAGCAGTAAGAAAAGTGAGCCAACTTGTGAAGTAAGTAGAGACGAATCACTTGGACAGGCTCCTTCCTCTCCATAACTTGTCTTCGTCTGCTATTTGTCCCAGTTTTTATGCATTCTCTTGAATACAAGGATAGAGGGTATGTCTTTCTAGGAACGATCTTGTTTCCCAAAAGCAGCATAAAAAGAATAAAGTACAAAAACTGGAAGTGCTCATACAGATTGTAGCAGCACAGAACCCTTACAATAACTAATTTTCCAACTCCACAGAGGCAGAGCATATTCCCCTTCCTCCTTTTCTGACCTCTCCTCTGCAGTTTTCATATGAAGACAATGCCTTGCTTCTGACCTCCAAAGCCATTAAACTTCTCAGTAAGTAATTTCTATCTCTGTATTTTATTTTCCTTGCCAAAACCAAAAGATGATTAACATTTTTAAAAGGAATTTGGGACAGTGTCTGTGAAAAACAAAGGAGGACTCTTACTGAAATGGTATGCTAACTTGGACAGATACTGCATGCAGTCTTGCCATGTAACCTGTCTCAAAATAGCAATGCTCAATCTTAAACTAATTCAGTCTACAGATCTGTTTATGTGGGCATCAGTTAGAGCAGGGATAACCTCTAGTTTTATAGTCTGTGCTAATATTGAAGAGAATATAACTTCTGGAAACAAATGTAATCCATGCATCATCCTGTCCAGTCCCAACACAGAAAGGTGCAATGAATGATCTGATAAAAATCCTGTTACTATGACACACTAGTTTTAAACACTAAAGGGTAGCCTTTAATTAAAAATTTCTAATACTGACAGAGATCAGACAGACAGCCATCAGAATATGGGGAAGAGTATTTCCCATGGAAAATATGCCTGTGGAATTAAAAGTTGATATAGATCCAAAGTGCAGGCCAGTACGAAGAATATAAACAACATCTCTGATAGAACAGTTCACTAATTTGGCAATTAAAATTGCAGCCAGCAAAGATGAATTCATCTGCACATCTAATAAATACAGGAAGTGCACTTGACACTTCAGAAACAGATCAAGGCTGAGATACATTCCTAATCTTCAACAGCTCTCTTTAGACAGGTAGTTATTTCTACTGACAGAAGCTTAACCTCAGCTACTCAGATGTGCTCCTTCATATAATATACAGAGATGAAATCCTTGCCCTACTGAAACTGACAGTAACCCTGCCATTGATTTCCCCACGTCATCTCTCAAGCCATAGTGATACTGTTGGCTATGAATGAATCAACTGACTGAGACGATGAAACATGTCAGTTTTATGGCACAGTACAACTCCATTAGTGATGCCTTTCACAGGTGTATGAATCTGTATGTAAGAGGTACCATCTGGTACCACAAGGCAACACATACTACACAGATTTTTCTGTAGACAGGAATTGTATCTTCAACTATAATGGGGGGGGGGGGTGTATATGTAAAATAAAAATACAGTTCTTGACACTATATGCAATTTTATGGCAAATAGTTTGTAGCTTTTATCTTTGTACACAATTAGGAGCCTCTCTGTTTCAACAAAACTTCATAAGCCATATTAAAACTGAATTGGTAATGGGATTGTGCAGCTCTGAGGTTCATTTCCTTTATGTTTTCTATTTGTAGAGAGGAATTTGTTTTTTATAACTAGGAATTATTTAGATGTTGAAAAAGTGTTGCTATGAAAGAGTATTGGCAAGAAATTACTATGCATTCAAGAAAACAGGGGTTTTTAACTATAGACAACATCATAACTGCAGAAAAGGGATGGAAAAGGGTGAGAAGAAAATGGGGAATGAGAACTGATTATTATAACCTAACAAAGCAGCAGATACTGCTGTCCAAACCACTTCTGCTTGGGCTAATGCTCTGAACTGCACCACCCCTTCAAACAACTTCTTCATATGGTGTTCCAAGACAGTCATCGTGAAATGCTTCTAAAGTATGAATATTCTCAAATATTTCGATACATGCCCATATTACTAAGGGAAATATGATTGGTATTGTTAACAGCTAGATTTCATGACTTTACATTCCTTTTCTACGTGTGGATTTTGAGGCTGATGTTGACAGTTGAGCAAGTTGTTACAGCTGGTCATAATACATCTGTCAGGAACTTTTTAAAATATGACTTTTCAGCTAAAGGAGGGAATCTTTTTACCGTGGAAAATGTACAGTTTACATTTTTCACTCTCCTGTGGTTATTTTGGTGATAAATACATTTTTAAGGAAACTGTTGTGAAAACAACCAGACAAGGAGTTCACAGGTGAAGTAACACGTGAGCTCATATCCTCAGGAGCTGAACCAGGCACTGCAGGGGAAGCTCACAGAGAAGAGGGATTCATCAGCAATGCTGTAGTAGCAAAAGGACCCACCTCTCTCTGATAGATTTCACTCTGACAAAGGTGATGAATCTCTTGCCTGAGTTTTGTTTTAGCAGGTTAGGCTTCAGCACAGCCACCCTAGCATTCTGAGAAATTATCACTGAATGGGCATAGCTGCTGTCAAAATGTGCAGGGAAAATGAGAATAAATGTTTATTTCAGTAGAAAACTGTAATCAGAGATCTGGTCCTTTCTAGAACTGTACTCCCAGAGGTCCTACCCTTTCACCAAGGGGACCCTTATCATATTCTCTAAGATCTACCAAATCAAAATTTTAACCACCACTAAGTGAGATGCTAGCATTCTAAAGGTAGTTTAAGAAATCCTTCATATTATGATAGGCAATGCCTCAGAATTAATAAGCATGCAAACTGGTAAGGACAAGGTGATAGCTAAAACATCAGAAAGAATTAGACTGAAAGGTGCTAAAAAGCCCAACAGCCATAAACTTCCTCTGTGTGACTGAGGTAGAAGAACGCTTGGATAAATGGAGACTGACACAGCGAACAATTCCTTTACAAAAGACTTTCAAAAATGCCTTCTACAATATTTCAAGTTGAAAAAGAAAGGTCTAAGATGCTTGCTCACAATTTATTTCAGCAAACTCTATTATGTCAAAAAATCTCAAACAAAAGCCCTCTTCAAATATTTCAGTAAGTACGCATTTCTACAGAGCAACCTAAGCTTGAATTGTCCTTCAGTTATGGCACACAGGAGACTTCCCGAATACACAGGGCTGTTTGTTGTCAACTGCTTCACAGTGTACATTCATGAAAGATGTTCTAGGTTAGGCACTTTCAGTATGTGGAATGTCACCTGAAGAAATGTCACCAGAGCTGGCACTGATGTGGTGTGGGGTAAAAATCAATGTACACATGACTTAGCAGTGTTTGCAAGTGCTCAGTTTGTAACCTCAAAACTCAAGGGAGGACAGTCTGAACAAGCACAGCAGGAGTCGTCAGTCCATTTCCTCAGCTCTACACACACATAATACCATGCTGCTCCTTTCAAAACGTCATAAACCAGTACAATATCTAGCAGAAGCTGATGCTCCTCTTGTCAGTAGAACTCTCGTACAGCTGCTTTAACACACAGTTTAGGGAATAAACAGATAGTAATGCCATCTGCCCCACCCCACAAAGGACCAATTTATCAAGCCCAGCAGCAGTGGACACATCTTGATCTGCTGTGGTAATACAGTACTCACACCCTGAAGTACGAGCTCTGCTGTCATCTACTGATGAATAGCAGTGCCAAATGGTTCGCTATGCCTTGATGTGGAAAGCGAAGTAATAATGAAACATTCTTTGCATATGCAACTACAGAAGCAAACATGATGCTTTTCAGCTCCAAATGCTACATAAACAACAGTGAGTGCTTGATGGCAGAGTGTGGCCTTCCTTCCCTTAATATCTAAACATATACTTGAGAGGAAGAATGTTTGACTTGCCATACTAGAGAGGGATAAAAAGGTCAGATTTCTTCTCAAGAAACTACTTTCATGATTACCAACTCAGCAATTTTGAAACTTTGCGCTGATGCATATAATACCCCATTATTAAAAATACTCAGATACAAGTTCTGCTATATAAGTTTGATGCGCTTGAGAAATGAGTAATCATTCAATTGCTTTTCTAAAAACATACAAGTCCAAAAAGCATAGTGAGATTTTCTGAATAAGCATTTTAACCAAAATGTTTTCATTACGAATTCCACTTCAGTAGAATGGTAAAGAATCATTCAATTAAGTGTTTCTGCCATTTTAGAACAAGATTTGTCAAAGTAGGAACTTCTGTTTTGTGGAAGAGTCTCTTATGATTAAATTTCTTCAGGACCAGGGTGACATTGTTCTGAAAAAAGTACTTTATCACAGAAATCAGCTGATCCCCACAGCCTGGGATGTAGGATACACATGTTCCTAACAGGGATTCAAACATGACTCAAGAGGTCAAGGAAGAAAAGATGTTATTGCTTGCAAACAATGTTCTTTAATCACTTCTGAGGGGATTAGATGCAACTGTATGCAGAGTCATGCACTGGGAAATCAGTGTCTTACACTTTTGTTAATACAAGGAAGTGTTTGTATTACTTTACTCACCATTCCATGATTTAGCCATGCTGGTATAAAATTATCAAGCAGCTTTGGGTAAACCAGTTCCCTGTCATAGATATAGATGCTCCAAAACATCGTCACAACGAACTAAGAAGAAAAAACAAGGAAAGGCAAAGACATTTTAAAATACGTGCTTCTGAACAATTAGCATACATTTTAATAACATTTTAACAAAATTTTAGATAGAAAAATGGGGAATTTAGCAAATGATCTGTGGACAGACACAAACATTATAGTTCTTTGACTAAATCCTGCCTTAATCAACAGTGTGAATCTGGATTATTCTTTGCATTACTGGAGATTTAATTTTTCTTCTTCTTTTTTTCCTTTTTTTTTTTGTCTTTCAGCCTGGAAAAAATCTCATTTTTGGACTTACAAGCCTATGGCCAAATTACAACTGAGTACGATACTTTAGTAGCAGATGTGGCACATAAATAATACTTCACCACTAACAGGACAAAAACCGAATGGAAAATCAGGTGAAATATCACTTGGAATTCATAGAACATATAAATATGAAACATTAATTTCTGAACAGAAGCCTATAAACTCATATTTGCACTTTTTCATGTCAGACATCAAAACAGCATTGCTTAAAACCAAAACTTTTAACCCTTCAACTACTCTGCACAGAAGTCATGGACTGGGATCCACAGAAAAGAGGTCTAGTATCCTGCTCATTTGTCAGTATGAAATTTGGCTTGATTCTTCTCAGGGACTATTTACCAGGAGCCCAGAGAGAGACCATTATTTCCTCTAGACTGAGGACAGGACAGACTTCCCAGATCAAGTTTGCACTAGGCTAAGTTTTTCCTAAAGTGTGCACAAATTCTTTAGAGACACTGATATCTGAAAAGCAAAGGCAACATATAACCCCCAAAATTCACAGAAATAACAGTTTTAGCTTATCTTAGCTGGGGAAAGAACAAAGTAAGCATTCTTCTAATTAAAACACAATTGCTTTCTTACCCTGAGTTTGAGTCATAGTTTTCTAGTAATAAAAGGCTTATTGTTTAGAGCAGTAATACCCAGTACCTGGGCCAGAAGCTTTTCAATGACCATTTTCAGGGGATTTTTACACAGTAGCGACAAGTCCAAGATTAAAGATTGACAGACAATAGATAGGACTTTCACTGAGATCAGCAGGGAAGTATTCAGTTACACCCAAACTGATGTGACCCATGATTTTATGGCTAATTTGGGAGGTCAGTAAAAGAAAGTGCAAGAAATATGGTGTGAGCATAGTAAGGTCCACAAATTACTACTGTGTGTGATAGTGTAGGCATAAGTTGTTTCATATGCTTCTGACTGGAAAGTTAAAGCTGAGGTTGCAGTTTATCAATGGCACCTTGTTCTAACCACAGACATGCAGGCTTTGGCTAGCCAGTTATGTTTATGACCTGAACTAGTACAGTTCTCTCAGTGTGCATAGTGTACATAGCTTCTTGGTTTCCAACACACTTGTCCATCTGCTGCCATGTCTATTGGTGCCCACTCAGAATAAGCTTGGACTATTTGACTAGAGCACAGAGGCCAGGAGTTAAAAACAAATGAGTTATGATGGACAGCCTGAAAAACACTGCAAGTGTGAAGTACCCCACAAGAAGTCTTGCTGCTGGGCCAGTCTTGGCATTGGCACAGCACAGCTCTTTACGCACCTGCTGACACCTAAGTGCCAAGATATGAAGAGCTGAACAGCAGGGAAAATGGAAACAAAGTATCCTCTTCTCTACAGGCTTCCTAGAAGTCATGTATTATCACAGTGGGTCTCTGAGAACCTGCTAAGACCAACTGGGACATAAAAACATTCTCAGGCGCACAAAGAGCAAGGCTGACAGTGCTTTTTTCCAAGGGAGTCTCATAGCAAGAAATATCACCTAGGATTAGGTTGAACACTGAATACAACACTAAAGATCACACTGAATACAGCAGAGCTGGCATGTTTTGATCTTTGATTTTTGTGTGGAGCTGAATAAAACAATAGACTTCACCAAGAAGGTAAAGATAAGAAAAGAGGGGACATGCCATCTGTCCCTTAACCAAAGTCAGCCAATGGATGGAATGGGATCAGCCTAGCTGGTTGCAACCATCTGGAGCTACAGACGGCAAATGCTGCTTAGCAAAGCACTATCACAAGGCAGACATAAGGTAAATGAAGTGCGCAAAACCCAAGGTGTTACAGAACTAACCTATCCCAGAGGACAGCCAACATGAGACTAACGCAACACCATGGGGAAGATCCCTTCACGTGTCTGAATGGTTAACCTTAACTTCCCTTTCAGTTAGATCATTTGCATAAAATGAACTATAAAGACCAACTATTGTACTATGAACTAAAACGAACTATGAAAATGAACTAGTTAGATAAAAAGAACTATAACAAGGACTTGCTGCTTAGCTACCTTGGCTGCTTCCAAATTTGTTTACCTTGATTAATGAGCAACTGTTGGTCTGGTACTTTTAAATCACCTCTACTATGCTTACATTTGATACAGGCAGACTTGCATTTGGGCTGGGCTTTGCCAAGACTATACATAGTTGTGAAGTGCAAGACCATGATACAACTGAGCTGCTTCTTCACACTGCCTCTATAAGGCTTAGTCAGAATTGCAGCTCTTATGCTCATGCTGCCTTCCTCGTGGCATAATTCATCACTATTGTGGAGACAGTCATGGTACCACTGTCACATGCCAGGCTGAACAGGCTGTTCATATGCAGCAGACATATTTGAGGGAGCCAAATACTTTTATTTTCGTTTGTTCCCAAGGCAAAATGGCACAAATGTCACCCTTCCACTTCCTCTTTAGACAAACTCGAGGCCTGGAATTCAAGGAAGAAAACAGGCACCAGCAATTGCTTTCACAGGAGCTTCCTAAGATTGCCAGCTTTCTAAAGACAGTGATTACTTAGTTAAGCAGAAGGTTAAGCAACATATAAAAGAACAGACAAGTCCCTCACTTGCTACTTATCCGATCTATGGTCATTGCAGATCAAAGGGAACCTCAAATTTGCAAGTAAAACTTGGAAACTCCTTGAAAATACAGAGAAGCCCACTTGTCACAGGCATCTAAAGTATTGCTAAAACACTATACAGCAGCAGGGGAAAAAATGAAGGTGAAAACTCCCATTTTCCCAGAAAAGGAGATATTCCTTGAGGTTTTGTCCTCTGTCTCTGAAGCTTCAGAGGTTATAAGAAAACCATGTGGTGCTGCCAAGAGAAAAGTTTTAAAGGACAAGATGGGAAATGGTTGGTGATTCAAAGGAGAAAACAAGTGGCTTTATCGAAACACCACAAATGGAAGCAAAGAGAAACTAAGAGAGGAAGGCCAGTGAAAAGAATTGCATAATTTGCTGTTTCACATAAGCCCAACCAAGAAATGTTACGCAAACGAAGAATGAACCCAGTGGAACTTTATTTTCCTGCATTATGTGTTTTTGGTTTTGGCTGGGCTGCACAGTTCAGTTCACTTATTTCCTGGATGGCCTCATGACAAAGGGAAAAAAAAACCCCAAACAACCCACTGACCTTGACAAAATTTCTTCTACGTACAGTTAAAGGTAAGCTTTCTGGCTAGCTCCCAAAACATTTACGGTTAACCACAAGTATAAATATATTGTTTGTGAGCATCTTTGAGGGTTGAAGGCATTACATATAGAAGTAAACTGTTATTAAAGGAAGACCACAGCAGGCACAACTGGCACAGTCCTGGCTTTAGGTGGGATCTAATGCTAGCATTGCATGACCCCAAATGAATTTGAAGAGGGCCAATGAAGGAAATCACAAAGAGTAGGAACTGAAAATCAGGGACAACTCCCCTCAGAGAACAGAACTCAGGAGGCAATTGTACCACAGCTCACCAGCCACCACATCACCACAGATGTGTGCAAAATCTAGAATAGAGCGATTTTAGCATCACTGAATCAGTTATGGAAATAACCCCTTTCCTCTCTCTTCCTGATACTGGCTTTTCTCTGTATAGCTCTGGAAACTTTCTGTATAGGGCTTTCCCTATACCCTCATATGGTCCAGGAGCACTTTTCAAGTAAGATATTGTAGCATCACAGAATAGTTAGGGCTGGAAAGGACCTTAAGATCATCAAGTTCCAACCCCCTGCCATGGGCAGGGACACGTCACACTAAACCATGCCACCCAAGGCTCTGTCCAGCCTGGCCTTGAGCACCACCAGGGATGGAGCATTCACAACTTCCTTAGGGAACCCATTCCAGTGCCTCACCACCCATACAGTAAAGAACTTCTTCTTTATATCCAATCTAAACTTCCCCTGTTTAACTTTTAACCCGTTACCCCTTGTCCTGTCACTACAGTCACTAATGAAGAGTCCCACCCCGGCATCCTTACAGGCCCCCTTCAGATACTGGAAGGCTGATCATTAGTAATAATAAAGAAGAAGGTACACTTATTTGGACGCCCTCCCTGAGCATAACAAAATGAACTTGAAAATACGCTTTTAAACTGCCAGAGGGGAGATTCAGATTAGATGTTAGGAAAAAAATCTTCACTCTGAGGCTGGTGAGGCCCTGGCACAGTTTGCCCAGAGAAGTTGCGGCTGCCTCATCCCTGGCAGTGTTCAAGGCCAGGTTGGATGGGGATTGGAGCAACATGGTCTAGTGGAAGGTGTTCCTGCCTGTGGCAGGGGGGACTGGAGCCAGATGATCTTTAAGGTCCCTTCCAACCCAAACTGTTCTATGATTCTACGATTCTATAAAAGTATTTTGTAGTCTGGTCAAATAATAAGGAATGTAAGAGACTGCAGCAAATGCCTATGCATCTTTTCTTTGGAATGAAATCCTCCATCAGCATTATTGATGATCTACAGAAGAGGGGTGATCAACGTCTGTTTTGACTGTACCAGCGCAAAGAAACGGGAGATAAGAAAACATGTCTGGCTTTCTCTCTTTTGTATCATGGGTTTTTAAAAAGATAAAAGTATAATATAAAGAATATGAGATAATTCTAGCCTGTTCAGACTCAGACCCCAACAGGGCTATTAGAGCTATATGCTATAAAACACCAGCTGCAGTGTTTCTGATTTTCTATGCAGCAATCCCTCTCCTAATACATAACAATATCAATTTTCTTTCTTCTTCCCATTTCTATTAAACACAGTCTTAAACAACTAGAAATGCCTGTTGTATCTCTTCTTCCTCTTGTCTGGTACAAATTACAAGAAACATATTGCTAAAACCATATACAGTTTACACAAAACACTAATTAACCACAGAAACTTGGCAACTTCATCATCTATGTCAAACACAGAAAAAAGTAAGCATAGTCGAAACCACTGGTGTAGTCTCTGACTTTTAAGTGTCTCACATTTCTCCAGCAGTGTAAATTATTCCCAGTATGAATCTCCTTTACACTGATAAATGAGAAATAAGTGCAGCCCCAATACAGATGAGAACTGGTAATGAACTTCTAAAATGTCTGTGCAAGCATTTTTCTTCAGCGGATGATTCCTGATCTCTCAGGCATTTGAACAGCACTCCAGGCCTTATAATAAACCAAAAAAGAAAAAAAAAGGGCTAGGAAGTGTTGCTCACATTCTTTTCGTGGAATAATGCATTACTGCACAGAAAATTGTTCTATTGATTTCTAATTTCATCCTCTTAAGAGTCATATTAGAAAAAGCAACAATAGGTAAACAGTAGCCATTATGTCCTTCAAAGAGGCTCATGTTTATTTCTTTATGCTCCTAAACAGCATGGTAGATTGGCAATTTGGCTTTATCTGAGCACCCTAATGATACACGATGTTGAAGAGATGTGATTTGCTGCAAAGGTTTTGCAAGATTTGATTTGTTGCAAAGCCACCCAAGGAGACTGCTTGCACTTGGGATGGTTCTTTCCTCTCCTTTAGAAGGTGGGAAGAGGTTGGTGGTCAGACTTCCCAGGTGGCTTATATGTAGTATTTTTCTAGGAAGTACTAAAAATGAAATACTTCATTTTGTGACCTTTTTTTTTTTTTTCCACACATCACTGTTTGGCTTGGGTGTGGAAACCCCTCTTCTCATCTGTTTTTCAGAACAAGTCATCTCAAGGGCTTAAGTAAGTAGAAAACACAGAAAAAATTGTTTTGACTTGCTCCTGAAAAACTACAGTTAGTGGGCTTTAAAACGTTCCCCTGGTATTTTCATTATTCCCTAAACATGCCCTGTGTAGAACACTGAGCACTAAAAATAATTTAGATGTTAAGGTAACAGACAAGCACTTAAGCATGGCCACTGCTGTTACATCAGAATCCCAACAAGGATTTTGTTCACATCCACCTACATTTTTGGTGTGAAGGTTCCCTTGTGTTGCTGTTGGGAACCACTGAAAAGCTCCATAGAGAGCTAGGTGAGTGAGTCTCAGAAAGAAAGTCTGCATTTAAACTTCTCCCACTCTTTCTTTTTTCTTTGGAGCAAGGAAGCTGTTGAGAGAATATGGGAAATGAGGGAGCTTTTAACTTTTTTTGTCTGCAGACACTCTGGTGTTTAATAACTTCCTTCTAACAAGCACCTCCAGCATACAAAAATTTCACTGGGTTTTTTCTTACACATAAATAGCTCTTTAGAGAATAAAGCCAGCCTTAGACGTGCTACTTTCAGGCTATGAACTGGACAAGGCTCTGGCAAACGGCAGCTGCAGTGAAGTGGGCACTGCTGGAGAGGATCAGCTTTCAGGAAGGAGCTGAGACCAGCGTTAAATTAGGACATGGTGCTGTTTCTCGCCCGGTAGCCAGGAGAAGAAAGAGTGAAAACAACCTTTTCAGGCTTTCTTTGTCAGAAGTGAAGTAATATGTAGCAATCAATTGCTCCTCCTCACCCCCACTTGAAAGGTTACCTTTGGAAATTGAAAGCATCTATCCAAGGAGTATGGCCACTTTTTGGTTTGTTTGGGGCTTTTTTGTTTAAGACAGAAATGTTTCTGTACAAAACCCTTAGGAAAGTAGCTAGCTCCAGGTATGCAACATGTGTCTTGAGAACTGCTAACTTGTAGAAGCTGCAACAGTACATCTAGTGCAGGCAATGGCTGTCTGGGATTGCTTGCTTACTGGTAGCAAGAGAAACAGCACCTCAAAGAAATGCATAAAGTTGCCGAGACAAAGTGAAGCCAAAATTCTCCAAGATCTTGAAAAGTTTCTAGGCTGGGTACACTGCAAGGGTGGAGGAGCACAGAGCCAACAGTATGGAGCTGTAATAGTGGCAGGAGAGAATCCCTGAATCCTGAGCGGCATGAAAAGAGCCAAGGAGGATGTGCTCTGATGTATGTGAAGGCTTACACTTCTAAACTGAAAAAAGCACTTAAAATCTTTAAGTAAAGACTAATACTAATGTGACATTGTTCTCCTTCTTCACTTCTCCTATCAACACAGTAGGAAAAGCGTCTGCTGCCAACCACAATCACAACTACATTTAATTCCCAATCTTCCTTAAAATACAAATGTAACATACAAATCTCTGGACCCATAAAATACTTATTTGCAAGCCTGTTTATGCACAGGTATTTTAAAAACTATCAGTTGATCCAGTTTCTTCTATCACAGCTGGAGAACTGCAGTCTGTTACCACAACATGAACTGCGGCAACTCCAAAGAAGCAGGCCAGCCAGTACAGCTAGGGAAGGCTACCAGCTGGGGTTTTATGAAAGAAATACCTTCACATATGCTTTGCATTTTCTGACTTTGCAAAAGCATTCTGCATTTCTTCATGAATTGTGAAATCCCATGTAAATGGTGAAATCGCATTTTAATGAAGCATCTCTGAATATATCAAATTATAAATGGTAGATCGATGCGTTAGCTGCTGTTAATTGACAGTAAGTGATTAGCTTTTGTGAAACAGTTCAACTTCAGAGACCTCACAGGTTTCTAGGATTTTTTTTTTAATGAAAAAAAAATTGCTTCTAGTGAATTTATTTTGAACTACAATTTCTGGATTTGAAGGTTGATCCTAAAGTACAATAAAAGCAATACTTCAGTGAAAGGTTCACACTTTTTCTAATGTAAGCTAAACTTAGAACAAGACTGACACAGATCACACTTTCATCTAAAACCCCATGAAATTCTGGATTTTCAGCTGCTTTCAGAGTGTGGTGTGAGACACGTAAAGACACTCAGCACCTTTTGCCATTGAAAGCAATGTGCAATGTCCCAGTAGAGCAAGATCTGATCCAAAGAATAGTTTCCTTTTGAAACACACATGGAAAAATTTCTATACCCCTGTGTGCTCTTTTATATTACTGACAAGCCTCTTTTTTTTTCCTACTCCATTTCTTCTGTCAGCGCTGAATGCCCCACGGGATTAAGAAGGAGCAACCTGGACTTTTGCTTCCCTTCTTGCCCATGACAAAACGGCTTACAGCCTGAACTCTGGTAGGTCATTAAGGTATGAAACATGTCACAGTTAGCACACTAGTCCAGATAACGAACACATGGTGCAGAAGTCAAATTCATACTCAAGATGCTGCTGATACAATCCACATTTGAAACTACTTATATAATCAAGTTCCTATTATAAGGTACATTTTTTTAATGAACCAAAAATTATTTCAGCAATACCAGTGTTCCCTTACACCTGCGAAAAACAAGAGAGTAGTAAAATCACCTCTACCATTTTTCTCTATCTGCATAGTCTTTTGTGTAGAGGTCAAAAAGCCTTTCAGCCAGAAAACAATCAGTAAATAACACTACCCACCCAGTTTGCAGAGACAGGTCAGATTAATACCATACTTACCACTCCAACAGGGAAAGCTAGAACAGCCATCATCCAGTCACGGAGGGAAATAAGCTTTTTCAGCTGCCTCTCTTGTTCTTGACTGTCATTTCCTTTAGTCAGAAGACTGGACAGATCCGTCAAGACGCATATCCCAAAGAAGACAGCCTGGATAACCTGCAAAGAAGGGGAACACATTCTTGAGCACAAAGACCAGTCCTTTGGCAGGGAGCAGACTGAACACAGGCAGGTGTAAAGAGTAGTTGTCACGGAATTGACATGGGAATAGATAAACATCAGTCCCTTAAATATGGGTAGAGTTTGTTCACATAAAAGTCAGTTGTGCTTCTAGACTGAAAGCCCTGCATACACCTTGTTCCTTATTTATGGGGAGAATAAATGGAAGTTCCAGAGGTGGGACTTTCAGACATGTGCCACCCACCCGCTGGGGACTGAACTTCAGCGGTCCCTTCCTCCTTCACTCCAACTCAGCCCCAAAGCCATAGCATTTGCCTCTGAGGCAGAAAAAAAATGATGAATGCTCCCTGTAAAAAGAAAGGAAATTAAAAAGACAAGCAGCTCTTTCCCTCGCACCAGGAGGTCTTCCCTGGAGACCCTGCCTGCCCCAAACACTCCACTTCCTTCATCAGGCAACAAAAGTGCCTGAAACTTCCTGAGTCATGGCCTGGGCTTTGCAAATCTGTCACTACTTCATCTCAGGTAGCAAACGACAGAACAAGCAAGCTGCAGGAGTTATTCAAGCTTTCTTTTTGCGTTGGCAGGTTGGCATTTACCTACCTTTTCCTTTTTTTGCACTTATGTATTTGTGTAGAGTATTGTAAGATTACCTATTACATTAAGTTGGTAGTTTAATCACCTGAACCCACTGATTTGTTGCCAACTTGACTTGATCTTCATTTGATCACTGCATTTTCCTTCCTTAATTAGTTTAGTAAAATCGCAGTACATTAGCTCAGGAATGCTCTTGCCTGAGGACCTGCACATCCTTTCTAGTACCAGTTCAGAGGAAGTGCATGCAGCTTGTTCACTCCCCGAGCTGGAAGCCCAGGTCACAAACCCACACAAATCAGGTAAACTCAGGTAAAAAATAAACAAAACACAGGCTCGGTTCCCAAATTGCAGAGTGATTCATCAAAAACCATAAACATATGCTTAAAATATAGACTAGTTTCTCAGAGCAAGCATGGAGTACTAGTTTAGAAGCCTTAATTGTACATCTAAGTGTTGCTCTGACTAGGAGTCTCTGACTAAGCAGCAGACCATCCATAAGAAGCCAGATTTTGCAAAATGCATTTTATTATGTACATACACCTTGCACAATTTAGACTATAATAAATAATGTTAAAAAAGCCCACCTTAAGCTAGCGGACACTGATTCGGAGGAAGGAAGAGAGGCAGAAGAAAAGGAAAGAAGGAAGGAAAGAAGGGAAAATCAAACAGATGTTGGCTACTAGAAAGAAATGCAGAGATGTGTAATGGCTGGATGGATTAAACCACATTGCCTTCCTAAACAATCCTTATATGACCCAAATTCTTGTAAATTCTGGCTCTAAAACTGTGAACACCAGACACTCAAATGGCCCCTGGATCTGCTTGCACTTCTGCTGCCATTGCTCTCCCCTCTCCAGACTGTAGCTACATATCCTTTGCTTGATAAATAGATGAAGCAACATTATAAAACATTCCCTGAAGCCATGAAATGTGGCAGACTACTAGTGCTAAAGCTGTATATTGTGCTAGAAAAAGATATTAGAAAAAGTACTTCAAATGACTGCCTGAAAAATTTACCATCTTCTACAAAATTTCTCAAAACCTTCTTATATGGGAATTGTTTCCTTAAGAGCTACATAATCATATAAAATCCTAATGCACTTTTTCATATGTATTTGAAATAAGCACTTAGTAGAAAAAATGGTCCCATACTCAGCCCTGTTTTCCACCAAACAGATGGCCTATTTGGAGAGAGGGAATAGGAAAACTAATCATGCATTTGCTTGACTTGAGAGGAGATATGATACCATCCACTATTCACTCAAGAATGCGAATGCCAAAGAAGGAAAATATTTAAGACAGGACTGGAAAAAAAGTATACCTAACAGTAATGAGATCAATCTGGGTGTTAAAAAGTTTAGGCTGTGTACCAGGAAATATTTCCTAACAGTGAGCTCTGTCAGACCATAAAATAGTTTCTCAGAGGAAGTGGTGGAAGCCTCATGGCTTGAGTCACTCAAACCGATATTGGACAAAACACTCAATAATGTACTGCAGGGAACAGTATTACGTTGTCTGGGCTTGGACAAGTGACTAATGGATTGTTTGCAGCTCTAACTATGATTCCCTGAAATGGTCTCTCTCCAAAGAAACACAGATTCAAACAATTACACACCCACTTTCTAAGGGAATTGAGATTGTACATCCACTAATCAATCACAAACCGAACAGCTTCTCTCCCCATTATCCTGTTATGAACACACCACTTCAAGGGAAAATATAATGATATCATCGGGAATAGCTGAAAACTTCTAAAGGGAAAGAAAGTACCCAAAGATTTCAGAGAGTAGGTACAAAGTAAAGTATTCTACAAAAAGACTAACAAATAAAAATCCATATAGGAAAGAGAAAATTACACATTTATTGAGAACATTCAGAGCCAATGAAAAAAATCATACAGTATTCAGGGGAGAACATTTCCAGCTTATTCATGCAAATAATGTACATACATTCATTCTAATACTTCCTTTTCTTCCTAGTACAAGAAAACTCTTCTGACACCAAGCAGCATTTAGGATTAGATCGAGGACCTCCAGGGCTGCATGAGTCTCTAGCATTAACTGAAGAGCCAGAGTCACAGTGATTTACGTCCTTTGTGGGTCTGGCATAGGAAAAGTGCAGCATGCAGATACGGGTGGTTTATGGTATGAAATGAATTTCTGAAGTCCATACTTCTCAGTGTGAATGCTGCCTAACAGATGCAAAAAGTCCACAGCAAGGGAGTAGAAACTCCCTCTAAACAATATTCTCCAAAGTGCCCTGGTGTTACCTCAGATTTAGGACCACATTTTTAAAACAAGGACCTTTTTTTGAAAATCTGCACGTGGTGAATCTATAAGTGAAACATCCCTGAGATATTAAACAGTTAACTTAAAAAAGTTTTCCCCTTAGAAATGTAAACAATAACAGCACTTCAGAGCAAAAACCTTCTAATTTTGCCTCTAACTACAGTTTGAGGGAAAACAGTGATTTAGAACATGACAAATACAGATTTTACAGAAAACAGCCATACCTTCCTTATAGATGCAACAATGACAGAGCATGCAAAATCAAGAAAATCATTATAACAGGCATAAAATACCAACTTACTGCTGACATTTTCTCCACTGAAGCCTAGAGAGGCTGCTGCTACTATAGTTGATACTACAGTACCCATAAGCTGTGATAACATAACAAGTAATGAAAATGGCCATCCACAGGTATTTTTGTAACACAAAACTCTGAGCATAAAAAGTACGTCTTATGTTGCTGCAGGAGAAAACAGCTACGAACAGAAGACGAATCCAAACAGCCCAGAAACCTTCTCAAACAGTGAGACCTATTCATATTATGTCAGAAGAGATCGTTCCTTATGAGTGATTAGAATAAAGTAAACTAATTGTACATGTCTGTCTCCTACAAGAAAACAAAAACTTGCTTCAGTAGAACAGTTTTAACATAAGGTGAAGGATAGCAGCTAATGACCTTCCATGCTCCCCCTCTTAATTTCTTAGAGACAGAGAGAAAATATATTTCCTTGTAAACCTTTCTTCAGGGCATGGAGACTCCCCTCTCCCCACACCATAGGGCTCCACAATGCACACAAAATCTCTGCACAACTGAGGTCAAAGGAAATTCTGTCGCTACTCTTACCAAGGCAGAAAATTCCCACTAAATTCACTGATCTAAGAGTCACCTGCTTGTGGACTCCTTCTCTTTCAAGCTTCCTCTCTTAATCTTAAGTATTCCTCAAAGCTCAGGGGAGAGCCGGAAAAGTCTGTGCAAGCACTAGTATTATTCAGGGGTATTTTTTTCCTCTAAAAAACTTTGAAAATGAAGAACTGACTGTCCTCAAGTGATAATTTTCAAGATTAAGAGCACTCACAAATTATTTCAAGTACCCATCTATGCAATAAGGCATCTGAGTAGGCTGGCAAGTAGACAGCGCTGCCAGAATAAAACAAGGAAGTAACACTTATGAAATTAACAAGAAATAACAAAGAACATGGAAAATTAAGTAACTTCTACACATTCCAAAATGCCATGTTTGCACATGAAGTGCTTGCATGTGGCTGTGTGTGTGCAGGCGCACATGTATTAGGTACCCGTACCTCACTTACTGGGTAAACTTCCACTGTTTAAAGGTAAGACTGCACTTAAGCAAGAGACATGGGAGTCTCTTAGGATGACTAATTCACAGTAGGGTGTCAGGGAGGCCTGTTTGACTCCTGGGGGCTGGGAAGCGGCAGGGGGCAGCCAGGGCCCATCCCACCCCAGCCAGAAGCAGGGCAGCCAGGGGCACTGGGGCACCAGCCTGGGGACAGGCCACCAGCCCACAGGTGAGGGGCAGACATAACCTGACTCATCAAAGCAACATAACCCATGGCTTTCCACAGGGAGATGAAAACTGAGCTCCACCAGCATGCAAAATCAAACTGCTGAAAGTTGCAACTTCTCATGTATTTAGAATCATAGAATAGTTGGGGTAGGAATGGATCTTAAGATCATCAAGTTCCAACACCCCTGCCATGGGCAGGGTCGCCTCACACTAAACCATGTCATCCAAGGCTCTGTCCAACTTGGCTTGAACACCACCAGGGATGGAGCATTCACAACTACCTTGGGCAACCCATTCCAGTGCCTCACCACCCTTACAGTAAAGAACTTCCTCCTTATATCCAATCTAAACTTCCCC